>JALMQS010000087.1:7784195-7849951 GCA_024734495.1 Forficula auricularia
AAAGAACGCGTTTTCCCAACGCTAATGATTCTCGTTTGGCCGGAACTGTTGCCCCAGTGCATGGAACACAGACGGACAGACATACTCTCTCTCTCTCTCTTTGAATAGAGTCCTTTCAGGAGAATATTTTTAATCCACTTTGATGCCGAGCGACTCGGAAAATCTCCTCTCCTCCACGAGTGAATCAAAATAAAGAGAGTTTTAAAGGAATTTCGGTTTTTTAACGAACTCATTAAGACGCCTTGCTTTATGAAAATAAACACTTGCATTGGAAAATGGCCTCTCCAATCACAAGTACAAATTCAAAGAAGAAAAAACAATTAATTATTGTGTGTCTTAAATTTATTTATTTATTTTAAATTTTTACATTTCTATCGTGTGAGGAAATTTATTTATATTTAAGAGTGTATATATAAATTTTTAATATGAGAAGTATAAGCGTGATAGCAGGCTATATTTATTTAAAAATTTTAAAATAACTGCTATTTATAGTGAAATACCTTTTTCATATAAATTTCTTAGTGTTAGATTCAGAATTCATAATCAAACTAAATAGAAAAATCTGATGGAGTGACATATAAAAACCAGACGTGACTTTATCATAAATGTACCGTCTCGTATTTTTATAATTTATTTCTATTGCCATAGAAATACAATTATGTACCTAACTGAAATCGTCGAGAATAATTGGTGTTCATGAATAGTTTTTTTTTTACTTTACCATATAGGCTATGGTCAAGTATTGTAATCGTGCATGAAAAAAGTAGTTTTTTCCTTTTTTTTCGAAATATCTCAAAAAACGGCTGAAACTATTTTGATTAAAAAATTGAGCAAAAACATGACATTTCGCTCGACAAAAAAGCTTTAATAAGTGAACATCGAAAAAAATTATATTTTTCGAGATAATAATTGTTTTGTCAAAATGTCTGTTAGTTAGTTTGTCTGGTTGTCTGGTTGTCTGGTTGTCCGTAAGTCTGTGCGGTACCAAATTTTTGTGGACGAGCTAGCTCAAAAACTAGTTTGAATATCGAAACCAAATTTCACACGTAGTTTTGGTCCATTGAGATTAAGAGCTGATTAGATTTTGGAGCACATCGACCCAAAATTAAGGGGGGTGGAGGGGGTTAAAAATTACAAATCTAGGTTATTTTGAGCAAACTCAACCAAATTTTGTATACATAATCAGTGGAACCCCAGAAATATAAAAATGCAAAAACTAACCCCCCTACATGATTATAAATAATTTTAGGGGCCAGGTTGTATGGTAAAGTCAAGTGGATGGCCACATCAGAACACATCAGCTTATTTCAAAATGTCTTGAAAAATATTAAAATTATTAAAATAAAATAAATAAATAATAATAATCGAAATCCCATGGATAAGGCCTATAATTTAAGGCTTTATAGAAAATATAATAATATTTGTTAAGGTAGAAGAGAATAAGAAAAAGAAGAAACGAAAAAACCCAAAAGGGTTACTGTTAGTATTTTATAATTTCATTTTTTTTCCTTTCTCGGCTTTAACTATTAGCCATTTTACAATAGTATTAATTAATTTTTTTGAAGTCGGATTGCAGCGAGTCGGGCTTGAACCCGCGCTAGCTTGATTAGAAGGCATGTACGTTATCCTCTTGACCAACCCGACCTCCCATAATTTCATTTAATGTAAATAATTAAAATTGATAAATAATAATAATAATAAAAATATTTTAAATAATATTAGAAAAATGTCAAGAATGCGACTTCCAATTATTTATTTATTTATTAATAATCAAACTTTTAATTTTGTTAAAACAAAACGATTAATCTCAATGAGTAACATTTTATATAATGTTTTACACAAAATAATTTCTTCAAAAATTTTTTATTAGCTCATTAAGTCAATTTCTTCGAATTTTTACAAATTTTTAAATCAGTGGATGTCAAAGTTTGTAGGAGACTCATCATAGCAAACAAGGCAGCTCTTATGGGCTCAACTTGAGGTTCAAAAAAAATTGATTTAAGGACGTTCCCTAATATAGCTCAGATGCATTTCGCTCTTTTCCCCTACTCTCGCATGCGCAGAAAGGCAATAAAAATATTACTGCGTCGTTTCTGCTGTCCGGCAACATTGGATTCTTACTGATTTGGCAAAGACAGCAACAAAAAAAAAACACTTCATGAAACAGCTTTCCAATGCGAAATTCACAGATGAGAACAGTATGGTTAGGGTTGAGAGAATTAGCTAAAAATCTCAAATGCCCCAGCTGCAGAAGTTTTTTTTTAGATATGGAAGAATTGGAGTGTTTTTTAGTGCAACATTGCCAAGTCGCGATCTCTCACTTCGCCATGCCATGATGAGAAAAATGAAAACATCAACCGTAACCTTGCAGTGTAGGTAACATTTTCCATATAAAACGAATACCGCTTGACGACCTTTCCTAAAAGGGACCGAAAATACGCGCCTCAGTATTAAGAAAGAGAATTAACGTATTTGCTATACATTGTACACAGACAAATTGAGTATAATATATTTTTTTATTAAAAGGAAAAGCGCTGAAATTAATTCGAAAAACTGGCTACTCGATTGCTGACGAGGGAGAGCTTTGGTTTTGCATCCAGCTCGTTTCCCACAATAATTAAGTTTGAAATAAATCGATGACTTAGTCATAATTATATGAATCATAAAATGGTTGATAATTATTTTAATAGTGCACCTTCATATTATTATGCCAGAGAACAGCCTAGCCTATTATTATTTGGCTAATTAGAGTGGGTGAGAACGGGGGTGGTGAAAAATCTATTTCTCCAGATTTTTCTCCCACATACCAATTCGGAATCAGAAGAAAGAGTAATTTTCTTTTGGATCACACCTCGGCGGTTGAAATGAGATTGAAATCAGAATAATGAATCTTGTTAATTAGAATTTAATGATATTCAGTTGAAGGAAGCTATATGTTACTGTCTGGCTAATTGTACAAGTGATAAGCATGGCTCAAATCACTCTGAATAATAAGCATTTCACGACCTGGATTAATTCAGAAAAATAAAGTAAAAATTAACAGAAATTATATGATGCAACTCGTGTCCAGCCTTTTTAAATTTTAAATTGGAGGAAAAGTTAAACTTTTTCAAGACTCGGTATACTGTTTGAAGTTTTGGTGAATAATTATCTAATTAAAAATCTCAAAAAACAATTCAAAAAAATATCGTTTTTTTAAACTGTATATTTTAACTGGAAGATTTGGAGCTAGAAAGATCAACATTTAATCAGTTTTCCTCATTGAAAATAGTACAAACATTTTAGCACCAGAACAAACTTTCCACCACTTTTCTTTCTTAAATTATTTCGGATAACTGGATCCAGACAGTCAATTAGGCAAATAGGCATATAAAATAAACCATGAGTTAAAAATGATTTTGCTCCACATTCCAAACATTTTTCAACTCAATGAGTAAAAATTTTTTTTGCATGAATCCAATACTAGGCATGCCCGGAAGGCAGGTTTTACCAAGTCATATGGATTCATAGCGAAGACAAAATGATTGCTATGAGGTCAGCTTGCTATAACAACAAAATGAATCTCTCTATATATCCATTCGGGTATATGGTCCCATGAGAAATAACAGATGAAATATTTCTAATTAAAAAGGCTGATGAAGAAGGTCAAACCTTCGAATCTATAGTCTCTAACAATTAAATAAATTTTATATAATCGTTATATATATGTAGGTATACATATTTATTCCCATCAAGCAGAGGACAACCTCAGTGATTTCTCTTTATGTATCAACAACTGTTATTCTCGTCAAAACAAAATCTTTATAGTTAGTTATTTATCAAAACTTTAATATAAATACTTACCCCAATCTCCAAGCTTCATATAAATATTTCTTATTTCATATATAGAATTATTTGATTTATTCGTTGTAAAAGAATGTTTCCTTACATTCGAGATTCACCCTCAGAATTTAAATGTTTAAAAAAAGAAAAAAAAGAAATTCTTTGAAAATCAATAAAAGTCTTGAAAATTTAAACTAACCAACCCCCTTTGGCGATTTCCCAGAAGGAATTTTCCAATTGAAACCAACCGCCTCCAAGTCTGGACTCGGTTGAGTTCGAGTCAGCAATTGGCCCTAGGCTTTAATTAGGGTCTATTTTGGGGGGATTGAGGGAGGTGGTGCAGCAGAGCTAGCACACGTGGGACACGTGTCTCCCCGAAAGAGGTGCGTCCCTCGCTCCCGAGGGACAATCACCAACATTCACAATCACATACAAAGGGAGTGCTCTAGTTACTTCCACTTTCCCATCCAGCCCTTGGCCAACTTTAAAAAATAGTAGCCAACTGGAAAATGCTGGAGAAAAGAATCGCAATTAATTGATCGACCCGGAATAGGGAAGAGATTAAAATTTGACCCCGATTACCCATCCCTACCCGAACATGTTCGCCTCCAAATCCAACAAAATGTAGAACTCTTCGAAAAGAAATCAATGGGGTTGTCCTCTAATTCAGTGTTTCACAAAGTGTGGTACGCGTACCCCTTGGGGGACGGGAAGAGTTTGGTGGCGGTACGCGCTGCACCGATCTTTTGCTGTACGTTTATTATTTTGTTTATGTACTAAAAAAAGGAAAAAAATAAATTTATTTTGATTGTTATTAAAGTATATGCATTTTTTGACGAGGGGTACTCAATGCTACGAAAATTATAAAAGGGCACACAGATGTCGAAAGTTTGGGAATCTAATTGATGCAAATATATATTGGAGTGGTTCTTATTTTAGAAGTATGTGGAAATCAACGGGACAACCCGGAAACTTGTTCGTATAGATGAAAAACTAATAACTGTAGATTTTGAGCCATATCGAACATCGCGTAACCGAGCCCTAGCCCTCTAAAGTTTGGAAAAATCGGTTTATTCCCTATTTTTCATTTTGGTGCACCCTAATATTAAACGGTCCCAAATTATATATTATAGAAATCGATAGAGGACGTTAATACGAATCCAAAACATGTTTATTTATTGAAATCGGACTAAAATTGACGGAGTTATGAATTTTTTAGTTACATCATATTTGCATATTTCAAAATTTTGTACATTTTCTACATATCATATTTTATTAAAATTCAAATATTTCTTGAGATACTCTTCAATGGTTAATAATAAAAACTCCGTCAATTTTAGTCCGATTTCAATAAATAAACATGTTTTGGATTCGTATTAACGTCCTCTATCGATATAATATATAATTTGCCATTCGGGGCCGTTTAATATTAGGGTGGACCAAAATGAAAAAACCTACTTTTTCAAACTTTAGAGGGCTAGGGCTCGGTTACGCGATGTTCGATATTGCTCAAAATTTACAGTTATTAGTTTTTTATCTATACGAACAAGTTTCCGGGTTGTCCCGTTGATTTTCGCATAATTAGAAATTCCCCATATACCTACGCTAAAACCACTCCAATATGTATATATTATTTGTTAGAGACTAGTAGTTTCAAAGGTTTGACCTCATCATCAGTCTTTTAATTATAAGTATTATATTTGGTATATACACCCAACAACAAAAAAAACCTGACACTTGATAATTTTTTCTTTTTTCATAAATGAATTAAAATCCATTTTCTCATAAAATAACCGAACCAAAATATGTATATTGAATAATAAATAATTAGACATACCATAATTTAAAATGTTAGCAATGTTTAATGAAAAATTGATCATTTATTCTTTGTCTTCGAAACTGTTCATACGATCATCGTACAAGACATAAAGAGACATTTTTAAATTAATCATATTTCCTTTTTAATAGCTGTTACAATTTTGTGATTTTTAAAATCACATTTATTAAGCCAGATAAAATTACAATGGCATTTTAGATTCAAAATTTTTTTTTTTTAATTACCTATCTAGTCAAAATATGGAAATATTTTTTTTAATATTCTATTTATCTAAATATTATCAGAGTGTCCTCTAGGAATCAACAACTCTGTTACTCTCGGCAAAACAAATTTTTTCATTTAGAACATTTCAAGTTGAGAAATTAGCTTTGGAATAGATTAATAGAACTTGGAGTTTCGCCCTCCGAGCATATATATTAGAGTGCAAACACTATTTCAACAAATAAAGGTTGAAACCCCTGACAGAGTACATTACTTGAAGCAATAAGCCTCTTCAAATAAATATATACACACACACAAATCCCTAGATTGTCGGGATTTCACATGACATTCTCGATCTCTGGATGAGATTAATTCAGGACTATGAATGATTAACTTGTAAACGCAATATATTTAATTCTTCGCGAAATTATTAAAAAAATTTGCGGAAAAAGTGAAAACTCGGTACGCTGTTCTCAAATTTTAGTGATTTGACTATTTTTACTTTACCATACAGCGAGGGTATGGTCAAGTATTGTAATTGTGCATGAAAAAAGTGGGTTTTTTCCTTCCTTTTTTCGAAATATCTCAAAAACGGCTCAAACTATTTTGATTAAAAAAATTGAGCGAAACCATGGCATTTCGCTCTACAAAAAAGCTCTAATAAGTGAACATCGAAAAATTATATTTTTCGAGATAATAATTGTTTTGTCAAAATGTCTGTTTGTCTGTTAGTCTGTGCGTTACCAAATTTTTGTGGACGAGCTGGCTCAAAAACTAGTGTGAATAACGAAACCAAATTTCATACATAGTTTTGGTCCATTGAGATTAAGAGCTGATTAGATTTTGGTGCATATCGACCCAAAATTAAGGGGGGTGGAGAGGGGTTAAAAACTAAAAATCTAGGCCATTTGAGCAAACTCAACCAAATTTTATATACATAATCAGTGGGACCCCAGAAGTCTAAAAATGCAAAAACTTACTGCACAAAATGGGGGTGGGTGTGGGGTGGGGGTCAAAAATTAAAATCTAGGCCCATTGTACCAGGCTTCAACCAAATTTTGTATACATAATCAGTGGGCCCCTAGGAGTCTAAAAATGCAAAAACTAACCCCTCCCCTACATGATTATAAGCAGAATTTTATTAAATATTAAATATAAGTGAGGGACCAGGTTGTGTATGGTAAAAGTCAAGTGGATGGCCACATCAGAACACGTCAGCTTATTTTTTGTTAGCGAAAAACGCTGAAACTTAGCTCTAAGGGCATAATTTATTAATATTTATTTAGTTCTTATGTTATTATTAAGCTTGGTTTGGTCAATTTTTATGCTCTTGCAAGCTTAAAAATTTAGTAAATATTAAGTATGCGCACCTTATTGTCATAATCACGTTTACCAAATTTCAGCTCATATATACAACAGTAGAAAAAATCTATAAAATGATTATTATTTTCTAATTTTCTAACTGGAAATGGTGAAGATATAGAACTAAAAATTTATTTCTTTTTTGGTGATGGAAATATAAACAGTCTAGAGTCAGAATAAACATTCTACTATCTCCCTTTCTTGATTTATTTAAATACAGACACTAAGATAAATAGATGAAAAAATTGCTTGAACATAATTTTTCTCCACATTTCAGATAATTCCTAGCACAAATAAGGCACGTAACTCTCGATTAATTTAATACTCTGGCCCCCCTGTGAGCTGGCTGGATATTTAAATAATTTTATTGAGGAGTGTTGGCTCTTTTCACTAGCACGCGCAAACTGCAGAGTCGAAGTGCGAAAGCTCTCTTCTGCCAGTCAAAACTTGCTTTGGTCTCCTGAACCGTATGTTTTGAAATGTTAAACTCTGTACACTCGGAAGACTTCGACAGAGCCTATTGAATTCACTTAAAAATTGTCGCTTGTTTTTCTGCTCGAGTGTTGTTGGTAAATATAAATTTGTACTAGCAGGCGGAGAAAAATTATTTTTAACAATGAATTTTTCCCGTCTGTGTGTACTGAATTAAAATACCCGCGATTAATTTAGACCTAAAAGAAATTTCCTTCAGATTAAAGAAGGATATGATTTGACTAATTTGAGATAAAATTTTTGCAAAATCATATAAGGAAAAAGGAGGAATTTAAAACTGAAGATGGGCTGATGTTGTATTGAAAGGTATGTGGGATCTAGGTATTAAAAAACACATTTTTTTAATAAATAAAGCAAGTTTTAAGTAGATTTTGAAGATATCTATTGCTCTCACTCTCATGGTGCGACTTCCGGAAAATTTCATCATAGTTTTTTCCGATCGCATGAAGCCTTGCGCTCACTCCGCCATTCAAAAGTGGTATTGTTGGGGGGTACTTGTATCGCAATTTTTTGTGAGTGCGCTGCACGAGCCATCAACGTTCAACCGAATTGCTTATATAAGGTTTGACACAAAAGTGAGTCTTGATGTAAAGCAGAACTTGATTAGTTTTTGATGACTTCAGCTCCAGGGGGTGAAAATGGTGGAGTGGTTGAATTATTAAAAAATTCACTTAAGCAACAGCCAATATGAATGTTGCCAGTTTGATTGCAAAATGTAGCTCTTATTCTACTAATTAAGCCTCTACAACTTGTGTCTGAATAGTTTTTTGATAGGAGCAGTCTAAAAGGGGCAGAGTCCCTTCGAAATACTTCTTCTTCACACACGGCTTCTGGCGCAGGGATTTTTCAAATTATATGGATCAAAGAATACCGTAAAAGAATATGCTATTAAGAAAAAAAATATATAGTAATAGTAAAAAATTGCCTAATATTTCTTTCCTTCTGTATTTCTGGTCATCATTCTCGACATGATCATTTCTCTTTCTCTTTCCCTATTTGAATTTTTTCCTCAATGTTTGGCAGGATTCACGACCCGAAGGGAGTCGGAGCTATTTCGAAAGCGTTCTCCCCAAGAATGCCACAATCTTCTCTGCATACAAAAAGAAGAGCCAGCCAGAAAAACGACTCCCCGCATAGAATGGAGAGGATCCTCCGTGTCTTTGTAGACAATCTAGCGGCACTACTCATTGGCCTGTCCCCGTCAGCTTCTGGAATTCTTGCTCTGTTCTTTTCAGCGGTTGCTTCATTGAATTGTCCCAGCAACCAAGCCAACTCCTCCTGCTTTGCTTGGCTCTTCACTCTTTCCAACCCACTTTCCATCTAGCGTCATCTTACTGTAATTCACTCAAATGAAAAGAGCATAGATCCTTTCGAGGATTTAATCTTTTCGGTAATTACACCCTCGAATAGAATCTATTCAACTACTTTTTTGTATTAAATGACCATCTTTTTAAATGAATAAGTAATTTGGTTATATTATTGGCCAACTTCTGGAGAGACCATTCCTTAAAGGGTAAAGCCCTTGCTGCTGTTTAAGGAGCTGCGCTCCTAATATGCCTTTTTAAGCTACTCCCAAACAATACTCAGCAAACAAAACATGAACTCGAATTGAATAGGCTTTATTAAGCTAAAAGTAAAGTATTAAAAAGGGTTTTTGACGAGAGTCATCGAATTATTTAATTTATAAGAAATAACACTGCTCGACAAAAATTAAACAAAAATCCCCCCGTAAACCTAACAATGGATTCCAGTAGAGTGTTATTCGCTGATTATCATGCAATTTCCCGATTTTTTACAACACGTCAGAGTTTTGAGATATTATAGGTCAAAATGACGAAAAAGGCCATTTTGACCTATTTTCGAGTCCCATTAAATATTATACAGCAATATTTGAAATCAAAAATATTGTTGACGTAATAGAAAACAGCTTTCTTTTTGATTTTCAAATTTCCACTTGTTTTTACCTCAATTAGAACTCAGAGGTATAACTAAAAAGCCAAGATCTTATGTTTTTATAAATGTTTATTATTCTTTAAAATCACGTAGTTTTAGTTTTTTTAGTTATAACTCGAGTTCTAATTGAGCTAAAAACAAGTAGTAATTTGAAAATCATAGAGGAAGCTGTTTTCTCTTACGTCAACAAAATATTTTAATTTCAAATATTGCTGTTTAATATCTAATGGGACTCGAAAATGGTCAAAATGGCCTTTTTCGTCATTTTGATCGATAATATCTCAAATTTGTAAAAAATCGAGAGTATGACAATCAGCGAATGACACTCTACTGGAATCCATTGTTAGGTTTACGGGATAAAATTTTTTCGAACAGTGTAATTAAAGAAAATTGGGAAAACTTTTTCAAGACTCGGAAAATCTGATCGATTTAGTGATTGACAAACTTTTAAGCAAGAAAATTTATATTTGTGTGTAGAAATACCATATACATTTTATAAATACAAACTTAAATGCGAATTTTCAGCTCATTGTTTGTTCCCTATACATATAACAATTCACTTTTCTCTGATGTTTTTCCATTTAACAAATGGAAGTTTTTGTGAAGCTACAATTCCAAAATCGATTTTTTTTTTAGAAAATACAAATATTTTATCTTCAGAACTAACTTTTTAAGATCTTCGTTCTTGAGTTTACGTAGATATCTTAATCCAGACTGACAGGTACATAGAAAATAAATTATGCTTGAAAGTGCTTTTATCTATAGAAATTTAATTAAACTAAGAGCTCAGGCTTTTATTTTTTCGTCTTGTGAAAATATAATTTTTTGGATAGGTACTGTATAAAATATATTTTTAACTTTTTCAATTCATTTTGAAATAAATGTGTGTTTTTTAATATTTTTTTTTTTTTTAATAAAACAAATAATATCCTACATATACTTATTAGATATGTAAGTGTCAAAGCTTGATTTGTATTTTTGTGATTAAATTTATAGAAGGTTGAACTTTTGAAACTGTAATTCTTTTAAATTAATTTGTACAATATTTTTACTTTATTGTTTTCAAAAAACATTTAATATTCATATCCGACAGATGATTCTGGGATTTTTTATAATAGAAAATTTTAGTAAAGCTTTTAATTAAAAAAAAGTTACAAAGGGTTGGAATTAGTAGTGTTTCTACAAAATATAAAATTTGAAATAAAGATTTTGAGTTTAATAAAAGACTTTGATATTGAAAAATTTTCGGTGTTCTTTCGTCGACTGGATGGGGGCTAGGAACTAATTAGTATCCAGTAAACTCAAAAACTTTATTTCAATTTTTATTTTGTGAAACGCCACTAAATCCAACCCTTTGTTGTTGTGTGTTTGTTTTTATGGTAAACATCTTTCACCATAAATCTACACCGGTTTCCATAGATATACGTGTAATCAAAACTAAAATACGCGCGTTTCTCATCAAAAAAGTGCGCCTTTATGTCATATTTCAACTTCCTAGTTCAAAAATTACTCAAATTACTAAATTGTACAAAATCTTGGAAAAATTTCTTATTATTCCTTCATTTTGACTAATTATTCACAAAATCTATAAATAAACAGGCCAATCAGACTAACATTCTGAGGATTCCGTACCTTATATCTCCCAAAATATTTGAGAAATCAAATTCGTTCTTATTTGTCTTTAATAAGAAAAGAATGAGTGAATTTGTGTTTGTTTTTTTTTTTTGAATTTTAAGATTAGCAATTTCTAAACGCTGACAAATATGAAAATCCCTAATAATTACCACTTTAGGTTGTTCCTTTGCAATTATTTTTAAAATGAATCAAATTAAAAAAAAATATATTGTACTTAAAGAGATCTCTTTCCAGGGGTACCAGCCAGCTCTTGATAAAAAAATATTTTTTATTATAAACCTCCAGAACAAATTCAACCCTCCACAAATCAATCATTCGATTACAATCTCAATATGATTTTTGGTTTCGAAGAAAATAAATACATACGAGTTTATTTGTACCATCGACACTAATAGGACCCCGTTTTACTTTAGAACATAACCCTAAAAAATTACTATAAATGAAATTTATTGGGTGCACAATACCACCTTAATTATAGACTCTACGTAACAAATACTCCTTGAATATTAAATTATTGTCTTGATAACATGTCTTCTGTTTTAAGAACTGTTTTTTCTGTTTTTCTTAGTCTAATAAATGAATTCTACTCCTTAAGTAATATACTTGGCGTAAATTGAAAATAAGCATTAAGTCAAAGACGTCGACTCACAAATCAACTAAGTGCAACTAAGGGGAAGAACACAAAAACACCCCCATATATATATATATATCCGTATATATATGTATATACGGAGAAAAGAAAACAAATCGGGGGTGGCTGAACAAGAACATGTTTCTAAAAAAGAATGAGTCATCATCAATTTTCGAATTACTGCTCCTTTGCACTTTGTTGATTTTAATTAAAAAGAAAAAAATGATTCAACACAAACAAAAAGAAAACAAAGTTTTCATTTTGTGAACAAATTGTCATTTGACATGACATTGATTAAAAATCTTAATTTCATTTTTTTATTTTTTATTTTTCTGTTAATGATTCAACAGCACTGTTCTTAGAATTGATTACCCAACTTAAACGATAATATTTTTTATTTAATTGCACGTAAATCCTATAGTACTATATTGCGGATGGACAAAAATACACGCGATAATGGATAGGATTGGGTGAGAAATGGGGATATCCTAAATAGATTAATAGATTTATTGTTAATAGAGCTCAGCAGCAGCATATATAGGAGGGGTGGATAAACAAAATCAATTTGTGATGACCTTAACTAACGAGCCGGTTGACAAATCGGACTAAATGGGTTTCAATTTCAGGCCGACGGAGATAAATGGTCCGGGCTTTTTGTATTTGCGAGTGTGGTAGTGAAGGGGAAGAATCATCAAGACGAGAAGAACGTTTTGTTTTCGAGAAAGAAAATATAATTGACATTTAAATGTACAAAAGGAACGAAAATAATTAATCGGATTATTTATTAAATAATAACATATGCAGGGAAACGAAGCTCAGCAGGAATTAGCTAATCAAAGAATCGTTTGGAAATAATACTGATGAAGATTTTTCAGGTCCTATTTAGATGAGCAATAAAAATCTCTACTTAAAAACAAAAAACGAACACTAAAACGAAATTTCATTTTTCTTTTAGTTCTTTTATAGTAAAACTAAAAGATAATTAGATTTCGCTTGAATCTGATATTTATTTTTAACCGACTTCAAAAAAGGAGGAGGTTCTCAATTCGACTGATTTTTTTTTTGTATCTATGTTACCTGATTTCTTCGCCAATTGTGAACCGATTTTCATGATTTTTTTTGCATTGGGTCCAGTCTAGTTTCCGATTGGCCCCGTTTTTTTTCATTGGTATTGGACCTTTTTTGCTATGCTTGTTTAGGCATAACTTCTTTGTTTATGAATCGATTTCGATGATTCTTTTTATATTGGAAAGAGGGTACCTTAGGGGTGGTCCCATATTAATTTGGTCAAGTTCTGATGATAGGATCAATGACGAATTAACGTAAATATCCAATTCTTATGAGCAAATAATCGAAATTATAATAAATAAAACCTTTTATAAAAAATCAATCTTAAAACGTTCATTTAAAACCCACAAACGTTTATAGAGAATTTCTATATTTATGAATTTAATTTTATTATCATTTTCTGATTGAGATGGATGGAGAGGATTGACAACCAATCGACTTGATTGGGGAATAATGGAATTGAAATAATTATCGGAAAAGAGGTTTTTTTATCTAATTAGATTTTTCCTCTTATTAAAAACAAGGACTAAAGATGAATAAGGACACTCGATGGTGGAGAAGCAATCTCCGGAATCGAAGCAAAAATACAATGTATACATTAATTAATGTAAAATAATTGGTTTAATAAAATTTATAAAAAAAAAAAGTATCATTTTCTGATTCATTCGCCCGACCTTTTCTCTTACGAGATGCATGCAAGGTATTATATTAAGTCACTATTAATAACATCACTAAAAAGAGAAAAATAAAAATAATTTTTATAAAAAAATAAAATCGACTTCAAAAAATTAAAGTAAAAAGTAATTTCATGTTAATATTTCGTCGTTTAGTTGTAACTAAATAAGATAATTATTTTATACCTTTTACTGTATTTTATTTGATTTTTAAGCTATTATTATTTTATTTGTTGCATTTAATTTTTTGAAGTCGGTTTTATTTTTTTATAATTGATACTACTTTTTCTAATAAATACAAATCTTTTGTAAAAAAAAAAATAATCTGTAAAAAATCGGGAAGATATCTAAATTTTATGTCTAGCCATCCTAGTTGTCAGAAGAAGTCATTAATTATTTCTTCAAGCTCCATACTTGATTCCGACCCTCAGCGATTACTATGGAGAGTATCCTCTCTATTGTAATTTCCTGAGGAAAATTTTCACAGTGGTGGTTTCCCGTTGCTAATGAGGCGTCTTGCATTTTTGACAAAGATGAAAATTGTTCTAAGGCGAGGTTTGACCCTGAACAAATTCGATCCGAAGTCAAGCTCCTTGGACACTGCTCTATAGACGCCTCCATTAATTACTGGACAAATAAAAAGGAATTTCAAGTTATCACATGAAAAGTTTCATAATGCTAGTATCAGAATCATTAGAAATACATTATTAGAAATTGTCAAAGGCGAACTAGCGCCTAAGCGCGCCATTGTAATTCCTCATGATCGCAAATTTACTTCCTTCTTGTAGAAGCTACAGTGACCGACCCAAGGTCGCTCCAGAATGTGAAGATTTTTTGATGATTAATGTTTGACGTTTTCGAGCCACCTTAAAATATTAATATTTAAGTATATTCAAACACCTCCCAATCGATCACCGGCTGATCCTTTTGTCTATAATAAAAAATCTTTTCTTTGTTCCTCAATTTAATTAATATTTAAGGTTGATTTTTTTACTATCAATTTACAACATAATGAATAAAAATAGCGGACGAGATTCCAATATATATATATATATATATATATATATATATATATATATATATATATATATATATATATATATATATATATATATATATATATATGTATTTAGTGTCAAGCACTGCCATCTTTGGCTATTGATTTTTTGATTGATGTAGAGCGTAGTACTACGTCCGTTATCTCAAGCTAAATTCACAAATTTTTAATAAAATAAATTAAAATAAATTATTCATAGGATTCATAAATTAGTTACCTTTAAAATACAAAAATCTCTAGAATAGATTGAAAATAAGTTACATTATTCTCAAAACTTATACTATGATTATAATTTATGCGCTCATTTTGAAATGATCTCTCGCCCCAGAGTTAGAAACCTCTACTTCTGGATGGATTTAGCAGCAATTGGGAGGTGCCTTCTGGACTGCGAGCACTCTTCAGATCGGGTTGCTTATCACCGCCTGTAAAATGAAAGGCCCGCTAGGAGTGCACAACTTACATGACTTTGAAAATCCCATAACTAGCGTAGCTAGCTTCACGACTGTTTTCAAAAAAAATCCCGTAGGTAACTTCACGGACGTTTCTCAAAACCCATAACCAGCGTAGCTAACTTCACAACTGTTTTTCAAAACACAGCAAAAAAAATAGACTCATTAATTAATTCAAAAAATTAAATAAATAATATTCAATCTGATAGGACTGGATGGCCCAAGACCTGGAGAGATGGGTAATGACGCGGGTTAGCGGGGCAGAGGGGAGAATCGCATGCATGGTGGATCTCAGATGGAACGTTTGGAGTTTGGGGCCTCGGTGATCGACGAAAGTACTAAGTTCAAACTATTAACTTATACAATTATAAAGAATTATTTGACGACTTCATCACCGTGATTTGTAAAAAGTGCAAGCTTGAAAAAGTTTTTACATTTTCCTCCTATTTCATTGTTATGTTTGTCTAAAGTTATTATTTATTTGTTATGTTTCTCATCATCTAAGTATAATACATAAATAGGTATATATATTTCCAAGAAATAGATTTTTCAAATTAAAATAAATATCCCTAACTTCTGAAATAGCGTGACCTTTGAAGTTCAGGGTTGAATACAAAAATATAAAAATTTATTTATACAATTTTTGTGTATAAAATGAACAAATGAATTTTTAAGCCGACCCTTTCTAAATCCACATATACATATAAACGAATACCGGTCGTAAACTTTAATGGTAAATTATATATTCATAGTGAGCCATAACTGTTGTGCGGACCTCCCTCGTATGGCTGCAGCCTGATAAGATACATGCCATTTGATAGCACGAGGGATGAATGGTTTATGGGGATCCACGGGAACAAGAAACCAAAGGGGCACAAAGAAAGAAACCCTGATAGATGGATGGATGAGCGTCCTCCGCGTCCTCACAGGGATCAAAGCCTACAGAGAAAAATCAACACGTCCACTGTTTATTGTTGCGGGAACTCTTCAAACTCCAAGCCAAAGGAAAAACAGAGCAGGAAACATGTGGACGGAATTTGCATAAATGCAAACAATCGGGCACAATAGCTTAGTGAGTTAATACTCTCCTCTCTGCTAAGATTGGTAATTTGAACCCCTAATTGAAGCTTGTATTATTCATAGTACCCTAATGAAAATAAAATCCATTGAAAGTTTTTGCTGCTGAGAGTAGCAGAATTTTTGCATATATTGAGGGAGACAATAAAAGAGATTGTGTCTTCTGCTGGAGTTATAAATTTTATTTATTTATATCGTTCATAAATAAATAAAATTTATAATTCCAAGTTTTATTTATTTATATCGTTATAAATAAATAAAATTTATAATTCCAACGGAAGACACGCTCTTTTTATTTGTCTCACATTCGAAAAATAGAAATGAATTACAAATAAATAAATAATGTATACTACGTAAATAAATACAAATTAAAAAAAAAAAACATTCTTGAAACGTTTATTATAATACAATACCAAACGTTTTATGGAGAAATTCTCCCTTTATCAATGAAAATTATAACGGATTTCAAAAAATAATTGCTTTAAGAATAAAGTAACTGTAAGCAAATAAATGTTTGAAAATAGACAATGATACAGATTGTGTTGGAGGGTAAAATTACCTTGAATAAAAATGAAAAATATAAATATTTAAGGTAGTTGTTTCGCGACAATACTAGCAAAAAGTTAATGCTAGAATATATAGAACAGACAATAAGGATTCATAATTCATAAGCCCTTCATTCATTCAAAAACTTTTTACTGTTTATGTACCACTACTAGCCAATCCCGTGCTCGTTTGACAAATCTGGCTCGTTTGACACTGTCCGAGCTTGTATATATTTTATCATAGAAATCACAGATAAAGTACATTATAAAGAGAGATTTATAAAACAAAAAGTTCTTAATAAGAAATTGAAAGCTGTTGGGACAATGGCTGAAGCGAAAAAACGTAAAAAAATTTACTAAAGTTAACCCACTTTTAGGTTAAATAAATGCGTTGTTTGCCAGCTTGTTTTTAGAGTAAATCTTTCATTATACATTTTTCGTTATTTATTCATTATTATCTCAGAAACTGTGTTGTAATTATGAATTAAAATTTTCTTAAAAAATGTATTAGTTATTGTTTAATGTTGGTTTAGTTTTTTATAACAATGGTATAAGAAGAGTTTCTTAATTATAATTAAATATGTATATAAGCTTTCCTGATATCTCGTATAATGCAATGTATAAGAATAACATTTAGGGAAAGCGGTGTTGGTTTATAGTGAAATATATTAAACACATGAGTATTTTTTTTTTTTATAAGAGTCTGAAAAACTCTATCTTTGGAATTTAATATCTCCGGTACTATATTGTTAATAAATTTCGTATTGACATCAATCGATGCAGAAGTATTTAAATAATAATATGTCTAAATTTCAAAAAAATCCTAAGAAAACCCATATGGTGAAACAACTAACTAAATGGAACATTATTTGATAAATATTAGAAACTATTAAAATAGTTAATAATTAAATTTTTGTTTAAAATTTCGATTATTTCAAAAATTAATATTTGTTCTAAATTCCGTTCTTTCTCTAAGATTTTGGGATTGGAAAAGTCAAAATTGTGTCCCACGTTAATTAGATGGCTCTAGCTAGCATGGTAGTCGTAATTTTGTGTTCTAATTGAATATTTATGTTCGTAAATTCTAGATTTTAAATACTGTTTTGTCTCATATATCCCGTCACACTCTAAGCATCTTGGCATTCAATTAATTTTTTTCTCCCTTTATACATTTTTTTAAAATTATGAATACGTGAATGAGATAATATAGAAAATTTGAAAGTCGGCCGATCTATACAAATATCCACTTTTTGATCAAGTCTGCCATGCTGAACAAATATAGCCCACAAATGGCTGATGAAGTTTGTTTGAAGTTGAGGAGCCAATCAAAAATGTCTCTAATTACGGTATTCTTTTTGAAGCTATTTACATTACTTAGAATAAATACTCTATTTTCAAAAAACTTTCACCTTTCTGTATTAATTAAGATGGATATGAGCATCCACATTAATTTCCCATAATATCTAGTGTGCGTGTTTCGATTTTCACAAAAAATTAATCCGTTTTTATTAATCTAAAAAATAACAATAAAATATTAATTTGAGTTTTGATAGTCTTAAAAGTTTTTGAGCTCAAGCAAAGACAAATTGTTTTAGCGCAAACACATAATAATAATTAATATCTTTTAAAATATCATTTTTCGATGTTCCTATTAATTTTTGTAAGCAGTGATTTTGCTTAATTTTATTTATCAAAATAATTATAGCCGTTTTGAGATATTTCAAATAATTGATGAAAAAAACAACACTTTTTTCAGTAGAGTACAATACTTTACCCGAAGGGTGAACCACGACCTAATATGCTGTACACCTACTTCCACTTGTACTTCCAAATATTTCCAAGTACTTCCAAATATTTCCAAGTATTCCAAATATTTCCAAGTAATTCCAAATATTTCCAAGTTCTTCCAAATATTTCCAAGCACTTCCAAATTTTTCCAAGTACTTTCAAATATTCCAAGTACTTTCAAATATTTCCAAGTATTTCCAAATATTTCCAAGTACTTTCAAAATACTTCCAAAGAGGTGTACACCTTCTTCCAATTGCGCATCACCCCTCGGCTTTACCTATAATACATAAAGCTCATTTGCTGCAACCGTGACATAACTCAAAAACTATTATTTTCTTTGCATTTCGAAATGTAGACCTGTAATAACTTGACACATTGATCCGAAAATAATTTATCAGCATGTTTTATTAAAAGAATACAATATACCTAAAAGAAATGATTTTCGATTGAATACATCAAGTTATTGCATAATAAAAGTTCGAATTATCCTATGCAAAATCAGTTTTTGAGTTATATCATAGCAAATGAGCGAAATACGTATGATATAAAATAGATATACGTATAGAATGAAAATTAAACCCTTGGAACTTGGAACTAAAATTTAATAGATAATTTGGAAATTACTGACACTCTTGCATAATTTATTTATTATTTAAAAGTTGGTGGTAATTCATTTCCACATTTTTACGACTAAGATTCTCCATGATTAATTTTTATTTTTATTAAGCTCGTAAAAATATATAATTTGAACTTTGCGAGCCCATTAGTATTTTATTTGATATTCAAATAGTTTTTTTTTTTTTTTAATAAAATACAATAAATAAAATAACAGAAAATGATAAAAAATTATATATAAACATAAAACACGAAAGGGGAAATTCTTAAGCATGGCATTTCATTTATTTCAACCCCATACTATGGACTAATAATTAGATAACTTTGATAGTAATGTTATACATTGTAGATATTAGCAGATAATAGACATTTACTAAACCTCTCTTTTCTCCTAAATAATTTGTAATCAGAAATTCTTTAAGGGGCCTTAAAATGAGAGGGTGAGAGATAAATAAAAAATTCGAGTGAGTGCTTAAGACCACACGACAGAAGTGATAACTTATATGGGATTTATAATTCTAATATTCTAAAATTATTAAAATTTATATCATTATAAAACAATAAATTTTTTAATTAAACTTTTAATAATATTATCTTTAAAAATAACATAACATAAATATATATTTAACAACCCCAAAAAAATAATTAAAAGTTTAATTTAAAAATTCATTTTTTATAAAATTATAAATTTTAATAATTTTATTATTTTTGAAAAGGAATAATTAATATATTTTCCCTCAATGATTGAACTGGCTCTAGACCACAGCTCAACCGTGACCCGTGACGGCTCAATCCCATTTACTGCCCAGGAAAATAAAATGTACATGAGCGCCAAAATTAAAATATAAGATATTAATTTGAGCTCAAAGTTAATGCTGCAGCGCCATCTGTGGCTTTATTTGGAACCATCCGTGACGCGCGATGCGTGACGGCTAAATTCCATTTACTGCCAAGTAAATTAAAAAAAGTGTCCAAGGCACGCCAAAAGAAGTTATCACTTCAAAAAAAATTGTCCCTATGATAGGGTTAAAATAAAATACGATATTCTGCGACTTAGGCCCTGAAACCTATATATCTGTAAAAATCTAAAAAAAAATACTGTACATTTGCTTTGGTAATATATAATAGTATGATATTTGTCTAGATTAATTTGTAACAACGCTTAGAGAAATTTCTCTAAAAAAATTACCCTCTTGCCTAGAATCGAACCGACGAACTCTTGAACTAAGGGCATGAGATCTAGCCATTAGACCAATGTAACATTAATATTTATTACTTGATTTCTGTTACTAAAACTATATATTTTGATTTAGACTTTGTGTCGAGATAATATTGTATTCATTTGAACTCGAATGAAAATGAAAAATCATCAATAGATTTTAAATTAAGAAACATTAAATATATATTAATTAACGAGGCAAATTTGAAATATAATTGTCAGCTCGGATTTTAAACTGATGGCTCCAATCGATTTTCATTAACCAGGCAAATTTAAAATATAATTCTAATTTGGACTCGAATTTTGAAATGAAAGACTCCAATTCATTTTAAATTAAGAAACATTAAATATATTGATAATTGTTCCTCCCCCCGTAAGACCACTCAAAAATTAAAGAGGCGAAACTTTTAAGAGACGATGTATTTTCGGTAGTTTACGGGTATACATTTGGAGTGTGGTTTTTAAGAGGAATAAGATTTTTTGGATCGAGACCCTGCCCGCCAGGGAACTAGCTCGGAGGGCCGAGCTTCGAGGGCGTGCCGAAGGCACGCTACGAAAAGCTCGTATATAATAGTATGATAAAGTAAAACTTCTTTTGTATTAAAATACCCCTGGAATAAATAATTTATTTAGAGTATATGATTTCGGTAGAATTTTAAAATATGCATTTGGTAACGTAAATTTTTCATCAAATATCTGAATCCCTTCGATGCCATTCCAGATTGTTTTTATGTACTCCGAATGAAAGCAAAAACACACCCCTTTTATTCTGCATATTCAAGGGGTAAATAGGATATGGTTTTATAAAGTATCCGGTCGGAAATAATTCACATCAATCAATTATAAAAAGGTGCTTTTATTTTAAATCTTTTCAGTTTAAACATTTTAAGAGGATTATACATATATATTTGACTTGTCTAAATAAACGAATAACGAGTATAGAGGGTGTCCTAACTTGAAGGCGCACTATTACTAATTTTGCTTAATAACATTATTAGAACTGGTACAAAGTCGAGATCATTCTCAGTGCACATCGATCAAATTAAAAAATAAGCTAGCCAAGTGCGAGTCAGACTCGCATACCGAAGATTTCTTACCTTATATCTTCCAAAACACACGTTATTATTTATCCTTGATAAGGAGAGAATAAATAAATTTGTCAAGTTTTTTATAATTTCAGCTTAAAAGGGGTTTTAGATTCTCGTTAAGCTAAAAAAATGGGCCAAATAAGCATTTCACGTCGATATTTTAAAGTGAATAATATTTAAAAACAAATCTAGTTTAATTCTACTTAATGCGATCTTTTAAGAGATACGTTACATTCATGATAAAAAAATACTTTTTATCTTCGACCTCACAAAAATTCAACCCTTCACAAAATTAATCATCCAATTAAAATTTTATTATTATTATTATTTCGACGAAGTAAATTTCAATTTTTAAATTTAATATATAATACAGTTTCTGAATGTTGTTGCCTTTTATTATTTATTTTATATTTATTATTATTATTTAAAAAATTTATTGAAATGATTGAAATTGGTTTTTCATTGCCTAATTCTTATGGTATATGCATGTATTTTACTGTAGATTTGGTATTCTAAGTTGTAATATTTGCTCCCAGTGAGAGTCGGTATTATTTTTCTGTTTTTTTTAAATAGATGTTTCTCGGCGAAACAAATTTTGTACAAATTGTCCACCTAAAAACACCGCTGACATAATAAAATACTAACTCACAATTAGTGTTTTTCATATTGAATTACATTTTCAAAAAGTTCCCCAAAGCCTCCTAATCATCTCAAGAAATATTTTTAAATTTACTTTACGAACTACAATGCTCTGATAAACAGACATTGTAGCAATACTAATAAGGTTCAGTTTTACTTTTACTGAACTTTAAGAAAAAGAAAATAATTTCAATTAAAAGTTTTTTTTCGAACAGATTTCAATAGTGAAATCAGAAAACCTATAAATAGCCTATTTTTAAATTATTTTTAAAAACGTAGAGGAGCATTTAAATTTTTTATTTTTTTACTCTTGATAGAGAATTTGATTCTGAACAAGTTTGTTTTTACCTCTGCAATCATATAAAAAATCCCTCTACGATTTAGCCAATCTCATAGCTCAAATAATTATAATAATGTTATCAATAATGCAGTCTTAGGTTTATATATTATTATAGGATGTACTATATATAAATAATTGAATAATTTCACAGAGGTGGAAAAACGATTTTTGATGAAATTTCTCTCTCTCTCTATATATATATATATATAAAATATAAAACAAGATTGAAATCGTTTCTGTATTCCCTTTCTCCCTTGTTAAAAACTTTGACATTCGAAGACTGCTTCTTATCAGTACTTTTCCGCCCCCGTGTTTTCTATTTTTTTTTCGAATGTCAACTGATAACGTCACAATAATTAAATTCTATTTCATTATACGAATTCAATTATGGAAGCTCTAAATCATTCTTTTCGTTGTGGACAAATGGTGTAGATAAGAGTGAGTCAGGTGCAGAGTAACTTGCTTCCAAGTGCGAGTCGGGCTCGCATGCTCAGGGTTCCATCCTATTTATCTGCCAAAATATTTTAAATATCAAGTTAGTTATTGGCGAAAATCACTTTAAATTTATATATTTTAAACAATTTAAAGCGAATTAATTTCGACAAAAAGTCAACAATTTAAGCTCTAATGGCGAAAATCACGATAGACGTGACATCTCTTTGAGCTATTTAGAATTAATAATTACGTATAATGTAATTTAGAGAATTCACCCCTCCTGCCTAGTTATCATTAAACAAGCTCTTTTCTTCAATAAAAATAATACATTTACTTTGTCATTAACTACCCCCTCTTTTCGAAAATTACCTATGTCATTGATAAAGACATAATTTGTAGAATGTTTTCATAGTTTTATGTTTACTGATTTAGAATTTATGTTAAATACAAAAATCATAACCGTCATTTTATGTAAAAAAATAAAAAAAAATCATAAAAAAGAAATCAATGAGGTTGTGCTTTGCTTGATGCAAATAAAAACTTATATATTAGATATATAAAATAAATATAAATATGTACAATTTATGTAATTTATTTTTCAGAGAGTATAATTTCGAAGGTTTGCTTTGACCTTCATCATCAGCTTTTTTAATTAGCAATTAGATATAGATAAACTCGTTTTATTGTTATAGTTAGCTATTCATTTGTTGAGTGACTAAGCTTACTATAACAACAAAACAGTTTATATACATCTAATCGAGTATTTGAACCCATGAGAAATAATAGATATAATATTTTTAATTAAAAATACTGACGATGAAAGTTCTACCTTGGGAAATATATTCTTTAATAAATAAATTATATTATATAAAAATATTTATATTCGATATACAATGATTTCCATTTATGAATCAAAAACTCACTACTCTTGGCAAAAAAAATTAAAAAAAAAATAAATTCAGCTTGATTCCACTTAATAAGAGCTTAACTCACACTTAAGTATATGATAAATAAGCTGACGTGTTGTGATGTGGCCATCCACTTGACTTTACCATACAACCTAGCCCCTAAAATTATTTATAATCATGTAGGGGGTTAGTTTTTGCATTTTTATACTTTTGGGGTCCCACTGATTATGTATACAAAATTTGGTTGAGTTTGCTCAAATGGCCTAGATTTTTAATTTTTCACCCCCCCCCCTCCACTCCCTTTAATTTTGTGTCGATATGCACCAAAATCTAACCAGCTCTTAATCTCAATGGACCAAAACTACGTGTGAAATTTGGTTTCGATATTCAAACTAGTCTCGTCCACAAAAAATTTGGTAACGCACAGACAACCAGACAACCAGACAGACTAGCAGACATTTTGACAAAACAATTATTATCTCGAAAAATATAATTTTTCGATGTTCACTTATTAGAGCTTTTTTGTAGAGCTCCATTTTTTTAATCAAAATAGTTTCAGCCGTTTTTGAGATATTTCGAAAAAAGAAGGAAAAAAAACACTTTTATCATGCACGATTACAATACTTGACCATATACAATATTTTTTACCAGTTTAAATTGTCTATTATAAAAGACTTTAAATGTTTAAAAAATCTCAAAATCACCTACTAAATCCGAGCTGTCTTTTTTAATTTTTATTACATGTAAAAGGGTTCGACAAGACTAACCAGATATATATTTTCAAATTTTAGTTGAACAGTTAAAGAAGACTAGTAAAGTAAACAGATTTGTATTTTTATATAAATTAAGAATATATAATTATTTTATATATAAAAATCTATCGTTATCCAAATGTCGATCAAAAATTAGACAAAAATATTAAGAATTGAGAAACCAGATGTCTAATACCTCAAAGTATAGATTTAATAGCGAAAGGAAATTCAAATTATACCTCTACCTATTCACACATGCACATCAAACTTCTGGGGTTTCCTTTAATATATACCTATCTTTTTTTAGATTTGACGACTATTGTAGTTATTACTAATTATTTAAGGTATAATTAAGTTAAACATATGGATATTTCTAGTTATATCTTTTTTTAAAACCAATAGAATTTTGAAAACAAACAAAACAATTATTATAAAAAAGACTTAAGCCATCCAACACCTGACGCGTGGTCCTATTGTGCCAAGACCTATTGGGCTATTTTAGAAATAAATTTTAATTCTATAATTTTTTCAAAAATATCTTATGATCGAGATTTTGGCTTAGCGAGAGTGAAAGGGAAAATATAAATATTTTTTTAAATGAGTTTGAAGTATGATTGTGATTTTAATTAAGAAATTAAATAATAAGCACCTAATCTCTTTTGATGGTGTAACAATTTCCATCTTCATTATCATCATCGTGATCAGGGAAAATAAACGTTTTTCCAACTATTTACATAGACAAAGAAAATAGGCGTAAGTACATTTTATAGAGACAAAAAATTTCCAGGATTTTCGAATATTTAGCTAAATTTCGAATAATACTACTAGTTTCGATAGCTTTGCCCTCTTAATCAGTCTATTACAATTGATTAAGCTATCAAAACTATAGTCTCGTTATAAATAAATTAAAAATTTATAATTCCAGTAGAAGACACACTCTTTTATTGTCTCCTTCTGTATACCATTTACTAACGGTAATAAGTAACAGTAAAAATTTGATTTAGTAGTTAAATGTCACTTAATATTATTATATTAGAACAGGGGTTTCCAACCTTAATATGTGCGTGAACTAGTTTCGAAGTTAAAGTCATCCTGTGAGCTATATTTTACAAAAAATTTACTTATTGATTATACATCCTTATTTATACAATTTAATATACATATATATATACGAGCTTTTCGTGCGTGCCTTGGGCTGGTGCCCTGGCGGGCAGCGTCTCGGTCCAAAAATTTTATTCCTCTTAAAAAACCACACTCCAAATGTATACCCGTAAACTACTGAAAATACATCGTCTCTTAAAAGTTTTGCCTCTTTAATTTTTAAGTGGCGAGGGGGGGGGATGAATAATTATCAATATATTTAATGTTTCTTAATTTAAAATGAATTGGAGTCTTTCATTTCAAAATTCGAGTCCAAATTACAATTATATTTCAAATTTGCCTGGTTAATGAAAATCGATTGGAGCCATCAGTTTAAAATCCGAGCTGACAATTATATTTCAAATTTGCCTCGTTAATTAATATATATTTAATGTTTCTTAATTTAAAATCTATTGGTGTTTTTTCATTTTCATTCGAGTTAAAATGAATACAATATTATCTCGACACAAAGTCTAAATCAAAAATATATAGTTTTAGTAACAGAAATCAAGATATAAATATTAATGTTGCATTGGTGTAATGGCTAGAGCTGATGCCCTTAGTTCAAGAGTTCGTCGGTTCGATTCTAGACAAGAGGATAATTTTTTTAAAGAAAATTCTCTCAGCGTTGTTACAAATTAATCTAGGCTCTTATATATAGTATATGTACAACCAAAAAAGGCGACTAAATCTTTCAAAAATATTTAAAATTATATAGTTATATTTATCTATTTATTTACAAACTTTTACCCCTTTTGGGAAATTATAGTTTTATTCAAATATAAAAAAATTAAGAAATAATAGTTTATTATATGTAAAATATTAAACAAAATATGTACACAACAGTGGCGGTTGGTGACTTTTCAATTAGGAGATCCAAAAAAGTACCTTTCATTTTTTGAAATTTTATTTTAATTTTCGCTTTTTTTTTGCAAATTTCATCGAATACGGCATCATTTTCGTTATTTTCAAATTTAACATTAGATTTTTAAAAAATATATTTTGGGACTTTCGTCCCAAACGGATACTGCTTTGTGTGAGTGAGGGTAGGAGTCAGAAATTAAATCTTCTGACTTAAACTCCACAGTCCGTGAGATGGAAATCGACCAATTTCCACAATGAATCAGACTGTCCTAGAAGAAAATGTTAAATTTCTCCTAATTCTAGTGCTATAAGCAAGCTATGACTTGTCTATAGTACTCTTAGACGTTATTTTCGTTCTTATATATTGAGAGTTCTTAGGAATGGATTGGTCCAGAGATCCTCGAATCAACTTATTTTATTTATTTATTCCTTTTTTGTATTATTTCTATTTTAATAGTTTCTCAGCAAGAACAATTTTTATACGACTAAAACTCGTCTGAACTTGTATTTGACATGGTTGAACTGGAATTTATACCAAGCAGGGACTTCAAACCTTCTATCGGCACCCTTTTCAGAAAAATAATTCATTTTAATTGCCCCAATACAATTTTATTTCATTTCGAGAACCAATATACTATTTAAAACAAAAAATGTTATTAAGTATGTTTTATCTCGAACCTACCCGATTCTCCCTGAATAAAAGTAAACAATTTATATTTACTAGAAAATCATAAGATGGTGTCATCTATTAAATCCGGTGGAATGGAATGTTTTTAATTGTATGTCAGAGGAGTTTGTTTTTTCACCCCCTCGGGAATATTCCATTCCATCGGATTTAATATATGACACCATCTTATGATTTCTAGTAAATTTCAATCTATTACCATCGGCAAATTAATATCTTTCATATAATAATAAAACTTGAGTAAGATACGAGGTAGGTTTCACAAAAAAAAGAAATAAAACAAAATTGAGTTTTGAATTCGATATATTTCTTTTTTTGTGAAACCTCACCTCATCTTACGCAAGTTTTATTACTATATTAAAATGTTTCACCTAGAACCAACACCGAACTCCTTAAAAGTTATTAATATCTTTCATATTAAACTTGTACTTGGATCTACAGTTAAATACTTGGGCGGCTCTAAGGTATCGGTCTTAAAAAAGTTTACGTTTTTTCTCCATTTATTTAATTAACATCCAATGTATTTATTTGTTATTTAAAGAGTGTTTCAATGGTTTATCTTAACAAACACACATTAAATAATATTACGATACAGTGAGTGCGTAAATAATTTATTCATTATTTTTCAAAATTTAGCTGAAGAATTTGATGAAATATTTTAAATTTTATTAGCTAAATTGTTTTATCTTTCAAAATAAAAATTAATTGAAATCTAAATTTTGATAAAAATTTTTATCCAATTATTTATTTGAAATATAGAAACTAGATATCCAATATTCCAATGATTTAATACTTTCAAAATGATTAAATCACAAAATGAAATTCAAACGGGATTTTATTCTATTCACTCATTCACATTCAATTTTTCATATTACTTTTAATTCACATTTTTTTCTAAATTTGATTATTATAATTTATTACTAATTCTATCTTAAGTTAAACATATGGATATATATCTAGTTATACCCTTTTTTAAACCAAAAGAATTTTTAACAAACACAAAAATAATAATGGTAATTTATTAAAAAGAAAAAAATTTCACTTTTCCATATGACAGGACTTTTAACCCATCCAACACCTGTCATCCCAACCGTGCTTGTCCCACTGAGCCTTTTCACACGCCACATGTTACCACATTGTTAGCGCGTAAAAACATTTGGTTACCTTGTTTTATCGTCTAAAGATATTATTAAATTGTAGCCGCAAAACCTCCCCGTTCCAATTGAATTATTCGAAACCACAAGGAAGAAAGAGAATACATCATCTATTCACTAAATTGATAAACCATTTAGGTTTTATTCTTATATAACAAGCTGTTATTATTATTATTTATTTATTTTTTTATTTTGATATAGTTTAACTCTCCTTGTTAAAACTACGGCTCAATTTAATCAATAGGTTTAACAAGTTAAATAACTTATAGTCTCGTGGTTTAGTCTAAAGATCTATTTCCGGAGGCGTGTACATATAAGAGAGGTCCTTTGGGAAAGGATTGAAAAGCTGTTAAAATTTATTTGGTACTATTATTTGATCACGTAAATTTTAAAAAGAACTCAACTGAATTATTAAGTATTATTTTATTTATAAAATATTTTAACAAGTTTGACAAAATATCACTCTGGGATCTGATCTTCTTTGAATGACCACCTTACTTCAGTAGAAGCATGCAAGTTTGGCTTTCTATAAGATGCTTTTTCTTGTCCTCTTAACTTATTATCCTCAAATCCTAGCTCAAATTCGCCCGGTATCAAATATGGATCTGGCTCTCATGTGGTTGAGAGGCCAGGCTTTCTTGTCAAGCTGGATGGGATTCAGGGACGAGTATCAGACAAATAGAAGATGATCATTCGAATCCTTGGTCCATCATAGAACCGTCTCCGCTCTTTCCCTTTTTTATAGATATTACTCTGGATTCTGCACTAACGAGATTAAATTAATAATACCTCCTAAAGCCTCATTTGAGCGAAACACAATTTTAAAACATTCAACAACTCTTCGCGAACAAACACATTCACTAACTCGTTTATCTCTATGACCTCTAGGGAGTGGAACTCTCTTCCCGCACCCGTCTTTCCGGCTATATTTTACCTTCAATCTTTCAAATCTCGCATTCACCTTTAACTATTATCATTTCTGTCTATAATTTGTATTAATTTGTAAGTTTATAGTAGGAAAATAAGGACAAGTTTTTATGTGTCACTTTTTTATTTATCAGCCAACGTTTCGTCGACTTTGCCGACATCTTCAGGACTTCTACAATTATAAGAATATTATTAATATCAAGTTTTTTTTATATTATTTATTGGCATCGGGCACAAACCCATTTTGCCAGCCAATAAATATCAAGTTATAAAAGTACAATTACAATTCCAGAACAATCATGTATTAATAGTTTACCCATATGTCATTCCATTATTTTCCTATTATAAACTTTCAAATTAGTACCTTTAACTCTGTCTCAATCCCTGAAATTGTTTTCTTTTCTCCTTCTTTTCACAATGCAAGGGTCCACACTGGGGTTTACAGACATAACATCTTACGTACAAAGCAAACTTTTGGGGATTATTGATCTTATCTCTTCGAAGGATATACCGTGATAATATGTATATAAAAATAATTTTTAAGAAAAAATAAAACCGACTTCAAAAAATTAATACTACTAAAAGGTATAAAATAATTATTATCTTATTTAGTTACAACTAAACGACGAAATATTAACATAAAATTACTTTTTGAAGTCGGTGCCAAACATATACCTTTTATGAATCGCACTCGATCGGATCTTACTTAGTACGTTTGGAGGGTGTTTATAGGTATAGTTTGTTTGGCACCGAATTCAAAATGTAATTTCATGTTAATATTTCGTCGTTTAGTTGTAACTAAATAAGATAATAATTATTTTATACTTTTTAGTGTATTAATTTTTTGAAGTCGGTTTTATTTTTTTCTTAAAAATTATTTTTATTTTTCTCTTTTTAGTGATGTTATTAATAGTGATCCTATCATCAGAACTTAACCAAATTAATATGGCACCATCTCTAAGATGCCCCTTTCCAATAAAAAAGAATCATCGAAATCGGTTCATAAACAAAGAAGTTAGGTCTGAACAAACCTAACAAAAAAGGATTTAATACCAATGAAAAAAAACGGGACCAATCGGAAGGTAGACTGAACCCGATGCAAATTTTTTTTCAAAATCGGTTCATAATTGGCGGAGATATGAGGTAACATAGACACACAAAAAAAAATTCAGTCGAATAGAGAACCTCCTCCTTTTTTGAAGTCGGATAAAAATAGAGAAGCAAAACTTATTAATGAGCTGCCAGCAGCGAGTCAACAGAAGTGCCAAATCCCCTACTAATGTAATCAGTAGTTTCTGAATTGCATCCAGGGATAAATGTACTTTAGATAAGAAATTAGAAAACACAAGAAATTAATGAGAATATTAAAAGTTATAAAGTACCACTTATTTCGTCATTTACCTTCTTTACTGCTCAGTGAACAACTACGAAATAACTAAATTAAATATCATATAAACAACTTTCAAAATTTTAATACTAATATAATACATTTATTAAATATTAATATTTTTTATTTTTTAAGCAACATTAAATGTAAATTAAAACATAAAATTTAATAAAAGAATAAAATCTAATGACTATAATGAAAATTTTCATTCCTAAATGTTTAATATTTTATCATTATATTTTAAACGAGATTCGCTCGTCGTTATCTAAAATTTATACATCTCTTCAGTCTCGCCTTAGAATTGCCTTCATTTTACGTTGATTAATTCAAAAAAAATATTCAAAAAATCAAGGAAAATGAATTTTATTATATATGTGTAATCAGTGTTAAATTCTACATTAAATATTATAATTTTAGTAAGAGCGGAAAAGAACTGATATTTTTTTTTACACTTATTTTCATTTAAAATTAAATGAAATGAGATAAAGAAATGTGGGCTTCATATTAGTAATTTGGAAATAATTCTGCGTTGATTTCATATACTTTTATTAGTTTACTCGTATAGTTTGATCATAAAATTATATTTTTCGAAAAATAAAAAAAACCGTCTATAATTTAATTAATAGTAATACAATAATCTAAATTCATTATGATAATATTTATTTATTTACATACAAATTAAAAATAAAAATTATAATATCGTCCTAGAAGGGTGTTAAAGTACCCATTTTCTCACGATTTTTATACCTAATGGGATTTTCAAACCACTAATTGTAAATCATTAAAAATTATACAAAGTTTATAAGCTTGGTTCACAATGGCTTGACGTGCATCATTGAGAATGTTATTGTGAACGGACGTATAGATATCCACGAGGAGTGATCCGCGATTGGAAGTAGGTGTACACCTCTTTGGAAGTATTTTGGAAGTACTTAGATATATTTGGAAGTACTTGGAAATATTTGGAAGTACAAGTGGAAGTAGGTGTACAGCATATTAGGTCGCGGTTCACCCCTCGGATATCCAATACTGCTTGGTATCTTTCACCACGATCCAAGGCCAAATTCAATATTTTAACATTTCTTTAAAAAAATAAAATTAAAAATCAGACTACTATAAATATTTCAACGAGATTTCTTCTGGAGCTGGTTGCGTAAAATGTCCTTGGTTCGAATCCGGATCAAGTCAATTATTTTTTCCAGAATATACTTAATATTAAGAAAATAACAATAATTAAATATTTCTAATATGCATATTTTTTAATATTACTATAATAATTATAATATATATTATTATTTTTTTAGAATAGTAGTTTTTGAACAATAGTATGCAATGATCTTAAATCAAATTTGTTCAGAGAGAATGGTGTATCGTTCATGGTGAACATATTTTATAAAATTAAAAATAGATTACTAGGTAGGTTTGACTTATAAAAGAAAAATTGTTTATAAGTAGACGCCAGATTCCTATGCAATTGCATATTTTGTTTTCCGCCACATACGACCTAGGTCCGAATCATACATCTAGGATACTCTGGGTTAAATTTCATACTGTATATTTTTTCATATTTGAAGTAATACCTATTGCATAAAATTGCATATTTGAAGAATTTTCCATAAAATTGCATATTTGAAGAATTTTTTATCAAATATTGCATATTTCGTGCTCAAAATACAGATTTTTTAAAAGAAAAGCTTGTTAATCTAAAAAATAAAAGCAATACAATACAATCAAGTCTGTTAAATAAAACTACCCCCCCCCACCTCCGTATTTTTTCGTTCATATTTTTTGAAAAATTATTATATTTACTATGTTGATTTTATACAAGAGCACCTATTATTTCTTTAAGCTTAAAGATTTTTTTTAATATATTAAATATTATGAGAATTTTGTGAAATTTTTTATGAAATAAAAGTGCATATTTGACATTTGGTCTAGACTCTAGACTCTAGAGCTTACTTATTAATTATTTTTTCATTGCACTCGTTCAAATATATAGTCTTTTTGTCTTCAATTTTAATTTATTAGTTCATAAAAAAATTTATTTCGCCATCTTTTACTGCATATATTTGCATATTTCAACGTATTCTGCATATTACTTGCACATTTCAGAATTTTTAACTGCATATTTTAGCGGTTTTTACTGCATAAAAATAGGGGTCTCTACTTATTATCAAGACTCAACATTTATTTCCTGCGACAAGCCCATCTTCAGGAGCTTATTGTACATTGATAACTGATGTTCAATCAGCTAACAATTCTTAAATTAGCTTTACAAATTTTTTTCTTTTCTTTTATATATTATGTATTAGGTACGGAACCCTTGATGTATGAGTCCTAATCGCATTGGACCGCTTTTTTTACTTTTTTTATCAGAAATGTTTGAAATGTATTTTACCTTCAATTTTATTTCAAGTACCTTCATACAAATTCAAATGAAATTATGGAAATTTGTTTTTTGTGTAAAAATCCTCATGACCTTAATTAATTAATAATTATTTTAAGTTTCTTTTCAAATGACTTTTTCGAGAGGGATTATTCAAATTGGTAATTCCTATAGAAATTAATAAAAAGCCATTTTATTTATGTAATACGAATATTACGAATTAAATTTAATTGTTTGTTTCTTTTTGTTTGTTGCAGGTAAGCATCCTTCATTATGTTTTGATATCCATCCTCACTGAAACCTCGTTCTCGTAAGCTCTTTTTCATTTCATTTTATTTAATCAGATCAATTAATTTAAAATGCTGATTTGAAATAAAATAGGAGTAAGTGAATCTCCTATACTCTGCAAACTAAATTTTTATGTTTCAAGATCCCCTGATTAAAAAAAAAAAATGATTTTTATAAAATGTTTGTCTGTCTTTCTTTCTCTCTCTCGGCTCAAATAAACATTATGTCTCAGAATATTTAAATACATAAATTCTATTCTGTTAATGAGAACTTGTAGGTGTGAAGGCGAATTGCAGAAAACACTCAAATTATCTTTAAATTGAAGCCTGAACTCTGGAGTATTGAAATAGTTTTTTTATTATAACATTATTTTTGGGGATATTAAAAAACCGTCTCTAATTTAATTAATAATAATCTAATCTAACTTCATTACAATAATGGTTTTTTATTTATAGACATTTATTTCAAATTTTGGGGGATATTAAAAACGGTCTCTATTTAATTAATAATAATAATAATAATAATAAACTACCTATTTTACACGATTTTTATATCTATGGGATTTACAAACCACCAACCATTAAGATTAAATCATTAAAAATTTCTACAAAGAAGCTTGGTTCCTAATGGCTTGGCGGGCATTTGGACCGAATTAAAGATTTATGACAAAATGGATACATTGTTTTTTATCAGGGACGAGCCAAGTCCCTTTTGCGCTGTGGTGCGAAATACTGATTGATGCCTTTATATGCACTAATCCCAAATTAGTGCGGTATCACATTTTTCACGCCTCAAGTTTTTTTTTACAAAAATAACTAATAGAGCGAATAATAAATAGTTTCAGCATTTTTGAGATATTTCGAAAATACAAAGCAAAAAAAAACAAAGCCTTTTAATGCTCCTTTACAACATTTCATCATACCAGATATAGGGTTGGAGAAGAAGCATCACCAGACACAATCATTTTCAAACCTGTCGCGGCACGCTTGCTGTTTGCCACTAGCAGCATCAACCGAGTCATTTGATAGCCACATCTCTTATAATGGGATCCCTTGCTGTGTAGACAACTAACTTAGCATACCTGTTATGGGTATGCCTACCCTACAAAAAAAGGCGCAAGCCATTCCTCATTTTTACTTTATCCAATGCGAAGCAGATAAGGTATTGGATCGGTCTCGTGCCAAACCTGACTTCAAAGGGCTCTCGTGTAAAAACTACAGCTCCCATAGTCTGAATCAAAGCCAAAAATTGTAGTATTCATTTAGGTTTAATTTTAGCATGTGACGATTTCGTCAAAAATTACATGGGATATCGTCCAGATGTCAAAAGTACTATTTTTCGTTTACTACGCTCAGATGGATGGATGTACGTATGTTACCCTTTTTTTTCGTCTACGATTTTTTCCACACTGTTCAGCCGATTGAAATGAAATTGAAAACCTACCATTATTTTAATCAAATGAAGCGCAGATTGGTTTTTGGTACATATCGGCCCATAAAAACTACTAGTAGGTACTTTATTACAGTTCTTTTTTAATTTTTTCTAAATATCTTGAAAATGACTTGACCAATTTTGATGAAATTTAATATTCTAATTAAATACATTAAGGACCACAAAAAAGGCTGTTTAAAGTTTTTAGTAAAATTATATTTTAAAGTACTTACCCTAGACTAAGATAGTACTTTTTTAAAATTCTTCAAAATTTATTCATTTGATCGGTATAACATACCTACTAGTAGTTCATGGTCAATGGTGGCCTGTCAGCGTCTTCTATGGTCTTGCTGCCGTCGTGCACCACACGATTTTGGACATATGGACAGCGAGTCTCTGTTTTTTATTTGCAAATATAAATAATTCTTTACAGTTTGAATTGAATTATTTTTAATAGAGAGCTTGTGATTTTTATTTGAATCTTTTATACACACATCCCTTTAATCAAACAATATTAATAATTATTTAATGCGTAAAAGCCAAGTTTTAAGGAAATAATTTCAACTAAAAATGTGAAATCAATAGATATAGATAGACATGTTAAATGAAAAACATGCGATTTAATTGAAGTTACTATATTCTCGACTTATTTAATAAATTGATGGTGTTGAACTTGGCAGCAAATCAGATCTTTAAAAAATTACGATTGAATATATAATAAAATCCATTCTCCACCATCAAGCGAACTGACCAGTGGTCGAAAAAAACAGTTAAAAAAATAGATGAGTGAATTTAATGTCTCTTCTCTGTACGGAAGTGTTTTTATTGCCTTCGTGTCCAGATCACGTTTTTATAAACCTCCTAACCATGTATATGTTAATAATAATAATAAAAAAATAATAATAAAATTTAACCCTAAACTCTAAATAGAATAAAAATAAGAATAAAAACAAAACAAGATATAAAAATATTGATTTTAGAACTACAAGAGAAGAATAAAATCTAAAGTTTGTATACAAAATAGATTAAAGAAAGAATGCAAGCGGGTATTTAAAAAAACAACATCTAAACTAAGATTGGAATGGAAAGAGATTAGAGTGGAATTGCATGTTAGAGAAATCCAGGAAAAGAAACAAAGAGCGAAGTCGGTTATTGCCTTTGGAGCTAATATATATATCTAGGTATGTTGCAAATTTTTATTTTCTTAAAATTTACCTTTTTTGAGATATCTCTGCTACAGTGAGACTTCAGTAGCTACACCTTCAAAACTTATATTTTTCGGTGAAAACTAGAATTTCAATTTTTGGATTTATTGCATTGCTTCCACTTAAGGAGGTTCGGGACTGTTTATCATTTTTAGAAGAAAATTCTCAAATTTTTACCATCGAATCATTGATGTATTAAATATTTATTTCTGAAATTTGAAGTTGATCGTCTGTCCCATTACCGAGAAATAAATTATTGAAAATTGTCCTTTTAACATAGAAGTAAATGGACCGAGCTTTTAAAAGGCCTATATGTTCTATACAAATTATACCATTTTCAAAAAATTTATAAAGAACAATAATTCAACTTTTTGGAATCGAATGATACATTTTTCAATAGATTTGACATGTCTAGTTAATTAGTTATTCATAAATGTAAAATATAAAAAGTTATTTGCAGCCAACAGAATATAACAAAACCGCTAGTGTAGAATTACAACTCTATTTCTTGAAATCATTTTTGTGTTAAATAAAATTTTTATAATGAGAAAAAATTTAATTCAATATTATTTTTATTAATATTATCAAAACAAAGATTTTTATTCGAAATTAACCTCATTATTAACAATTTTTTTTATTAAAACATTTAATAGGCAGAAGTTGTCACTCTGCAGAAATACAAAAGATTTTTTCGTAGATCAACCAGATAGATAAGCTGTTTCAAAACTCCCTTAAAAATAGAGAGCTATATCGATGGCTAAGAACTAGAAGAACATATCTCCAAAATAAAGTAAACAAATTTTGAAAAATCTTAGAAACTTTTTAAAATTTAAAAAAAAAAATTGAAAAGTTTCTAAAATTTTTTCAAAATTTCTTTACTTTATTTAAAAATTTTCACCAAGAACCCACACCATTCTTCCTTAACAAAAAATATCTCTAAAAATTCGATTTTTGGTTTTCCTCATTATCTATATATAACTGCTATGGTTTCTTTAGTGACAGAACGACATAACTAGGTACACTTTTTACAAGAGAAAAGTTTTTGGAGTTATTTTCATAAGTAAATTTTTATTTTTTATACTAGGGCTTCTTAAACTTTTTTCATTCGCTACCCCATTTTGACTAAGAAATTTTTCGCGATCCTATTAAATAGATAAATGGTATAAACTATAAACCATCATTTTTACTAGCAAATCATAAATAAATTTATAGTGGAGCAAACCATAATAAACATACCTACTATAATAATAATCGTATTATTTATTATAACTACATTATTACAATTTTTAAATCTAAATAATAATGAAATTTATGTGCTTGTTAATCTTATTAATCTTATTAATCATCATCATAATATTTTACAAATTTGATCTGTATTTTGATTTTATAATCACCGATGCTGAGAACGTCACTTCACTCAAATAAATAAATATATCTAATACAAAATGACAATTTCATAGATTATTGGAAATTTATTGACCGATATACCTCGAATTCACTAAACATTAATTTTTGGACACTGAGCTATATAATTTTTTTATTGATCATTAAATTAGGTTGGAGTCGGTGGTATTTCACAAAGAGGTCTTTGTGAAACACCACCAACGACAACCTTACATAATTTGTAAAATGTTTCAATAAAAATCAACACCGCGTTCCCTAAGTTTGATTCAGTGATCATTGTTTCATTGTCATTGTTGCCCTATGTTTCGCGACCCCAAAATTCAATTTCGCTACCAGAAGCAATATTTTATACAAAAAAAGTAACATCCAAGTTTTGTTTCTGCTCTCCTGAAAGGTAGCTTATATGGAGTTATGTTCTTCTGGTTCTCGGCCATCGATAATATGGTATCTCTATAGATCTAATTCAGAGAATTTGTGGAATTTTTAAATTCTCAAAATTTTAGATAAGAATCGAAATTTAGAACAAATATTAATTTTAAACAACAAAAGGTTGGACATATAGTAGGAATAGAATATGAAGCCAGCCAAGTGCGAGTCGTACTCACATACCCAGGATTCTAAACATTATATCTTACAAAATACCTGAGAAATAAAATTCGATTTTATTTATCTTCGACAATGTGAGCAACTTGCGGAATTTTTAAATTCTCAAATTTTAGATAAGAAGCGAAATTTAGAACAATGTGAGAATCAGAGAATTAGTGGAATTTTTCCAATCTCAAAATTTTAGATAAGAAGCGAAATTTAGAACAAATATTAATTTTACTATGTAGTAAGTGGTATCACACTTAAAAAATCGAAAGTGCAAATTTTACTTTACAATAGACCAATGGACCAAGGGACTAAATCTCGTTTTTGAATTGCATTGATGGTTGCAGGAGAGCGCTAGGCTAGGAGTTGTCACATTTTTAGATGAGGGCCGTACACAAATTCGAGCTTTGTTGTTTATTTTATTGTGTTATTATTTAATTAGATTGTATTATTATTATTGTATTATTTTAGTATTATTATTTAATAATGTACAATCTGTTTTGATTTTTCGCAAAATGTAATATGCTTATATCAAATGATGTTGGGGAGTAGAATGATTTGCATATGAGTGTAACTAACTTGGCTTCCTTCATATATTTATTCAGGAAAACAGAGAGAGGGAAAGTGGAAACGTAGTGTGTGTGTGTGTGTGCCCGAGGGCGTGTGCTTTGCCGTTTTAATTAACTCGCAAATGGAGTGTCCTCGTTGCAGCTGCTGAGGCTCTCAAGATCAAATGAACACCTATTTACCGCCACTGAAATCCATCACATACCCCTTAATTCTAAATTTCAAGGGAACTTGTCATTGAGAGAAGGCCAAGACAAACACTTGCCGTTTTCGTTTTCGAAAATTCGTGCTAAAATGCTTTTTATTTCTACATTTCCGAAATCTATATTTCTGTCCACACTTGTATAATTTTACAGGCGGCAGAAATTTTATATATTCTGCTCAAACGTTAAATGGGACTTTAGTATCGAGACACTCTCTGTCTGTCTTATTGTCCATTCGTCTTTTAGAGTACCATATAAGCTATATATGATTCAAAATTAAAATTTATAAATTGTGTATAGCTTTGGAGGTTGAATAATTTATTAGAACATTTTGAAAAAAAAACAAACAAACACATGCTTGGTTTTAAAATAAAGACATATAACATAAATATTTAACACTTCATAATGTAATTTATTTAAAAAAATAACTAATTTACATTTTATAAATTATATAGGTATACATATTCATTATTCTAAAATCGTATTAAAATTTTAATCAATTGGGTTATTTCGAGGAGGGTCGAAGTTTTTGTAAAAAATATTTTTTATCATGAGGTGAAGTGTATTCCTGAAAATGTTAAGTAAAATTAAGGTGGCCTTTTTAATTTGCTTTAAAACGACACTGAAAGAGATCCTCAAAGTATCAAATTTTACACGATTTTTATAACTACTATCAAACTACTTAAAATAAAACTTGGCAGCTTTTTTCTTGAGTGTTTCTGTTTTGAAATTTCAACCTGGAAAGAGAATCGTTTGATTATTTTAAGCAGGGTCAAATTTTCGTAGACAATAAATATTTTTTATAGTGCGAGTGTGAGGTATTCCTATAAATTTCTCATTAATTAAAATTGAGCTTCATTTTTAAAAATGAAAAAAAACCTATCACTCCACCCTTTCACTTGATCAATTTTCACTTCTCTTCAGTAATGCAAGGGTCTTTCGAGATCCCTAGGGGTTGCATCTTCCTGGTGCATTCGATTGCATTAAAAAAATGTCTGAATTGATGCATGAACTTATTAACAATTAACCCATGAATTGATTACATAAAACATGAAATTATATAATATTTAAGGAGGTCTTTCCCTCCAGTTGAGTCAAAAGAAGCTTAGTATCTAATATTTAATAAAATAAGTTAAAATACAATTGAAAAATAATAGAATTAAAAAATAAATAGTATGAAGGCCGTAAATGTTTGAAATAACAACAATTATAAAAAAAATTAAATACAAAAATTAGTTTGATTTATTCAAATCAGCTGATAATAAGTCTTGTATGATTTGGGAATGCGTTGTACTAATACTGTTTAGGCTATGTGATTTTTTAAAGTAAATTTCTAAGTAAATTCGACGGTCAATCATATATTTTATTGCAAAAAAGAAACCTGCATGTTTCAAAAACCTAATTTTTAGTTTTTTTTTAACTTTATATAATCAACTAATAGTAGTATAATTCAAAAGAAAGTGTCAAGATCTTAAATTTTCCATAAGACTAAGAAAATGTTTACATTTTCACAAATTTGCTCGATAATGTGTGATTCAAACTTCACCAAAGCATAGATAGAGACTTAAACTATTATAAATAAGCTGGCGTGTTCTGATGTGGCCATCCACTTGACTTTACCATACAACCTGGCCCCTCTCTTATATTTAATATTTAATAAAATTATTTATAATCATGAAGGGAGGGGGGTTAGTTTTTCAATTTTTAAACTCCTGGGGGCCCACTGATTATCTATACAAAATTTGGTTGAGTTTGGTACAAGAGCCTATATTTTCATTTTTTGACCCCCCTCCCCTCCCCATTTTTGGGCGGTTAGTTTTTGCATTTTTAGACTTCTAGAGCCCCACTGATTATGTATACAAAATTTGGTTGAGTCAGCCTAGATTTTTAATTTTTAACCCCCCCTCCACCCCCCTTAATTTTGGGTCGATATGCACCAAAATCTAATCTCTTAATCTCAATGGACCAAAACTACTTATGAAATTTGGTTTCGATATTCACACTAGTTTTTGAGCTAGCTCGTACACAAAAATTTGCTAACGCACAGACAGACAGACTAACAGACAGACTAACTAACAGACATTTTGACAAAACAATTATTATCTCGAAAAATATAATTTTTTCGATGTTCACTTAAGTATTAGAGCTTTTTTGTAGAGCGAAATGCCATGGTTTCGCTCAATTTTTTTAATCAAAATAGTTTCAGCCGTTTTTGAGATATTTCGAAAAAAAAACACTTTTTTCATACACTATTACAATACTTGGCCATACCCTGTATGGTAAAGTAAAAATTAAGTTATAGTTATAATCTAATATATTTTTTTATTTAACATTGGCGGCGAAAGGACCTCTTTAAGAAAATTTTTCAAAAATCCTATATATCTGGGTAATATCATCTGTGTCTATAATTTGACCTCGTGGGGATGTATAATAAGTGACTCGCTTAAAATATTTAAATGAGTGGGATAAAAAAAATAAAAAAATAGCTAAAAATGCAATATATTCTCATATAATGTAATTGTAAAATTGTAATAAATTAAAGGAATTTCATATGCAATGTTTCGCATTTCATAGAACTCGATGAATGAATGGAATTTCTGGCAGCCAGCATTGGAATCTGTGGCATTGAAATATTAGTTTATCATTTGAGTTGAGTGAAAGAGGGGTGGGTGGAGGGGTTCCCCGTGGGGTGGATTTCAGAGAGAGAGAGAGATGATACAGCTGCCGATCATTTAGGCATGGGGGGAATCATTCGGAGTCTGTTTGCTCGGTGTCAACAGGACCTACCCACGGACCTACCCACATCCACACAAATAGATAGACACAGCCAAGTGTGTTGATAGAAGGCTTTCGATCAATGTATGCGATGCCCCCCACCCCCCCACCCCTCCACCCCCACTTCACTTCTTTTTTTCTTCCTTCTCCGATCAACTGAAACAGGAATGAAAATCACCCTCGAATGGTTTTCCATTTATCCCTGCTGTCGAGTTCTATCAGGGTAATTATGTTAAGGGACAATGATAGGTCCACTTGAATGGCTAATCAAAATACTACTCATTCATATCTCTATCTAAAAGATCTCACGGAATAAATAATTAAAAAGATGGCTTGAGCACACTATGTGACTTAAAAATACACCTGCCTCAGCTCATGTATATTTATACAATAATTTTATTTTCATTACACGACAAAGAGATAACTATATGATATTGAATTAATCGTGCCAAAAATTTTGTATTAGCTAGGCTTTTCAAAATATCCAAAAAATCTTATTCAAAAAAATTAAAGTTAAAGTCTTTTCTTTTGCAGAGGTCTTAAGTACGAGTATAATAACACAATCGAAAGTTTGATTTTACAGTCGCCAAAATAAATTTCCTCTCTAGTGAAATTGACACTTATGGTACAGAAATTTCAAACCTAATCTAATATAATTTCATCATTGAGTACACAGTCCTAAGACTGGTTTGACGCATATAATTTAACACCTTAATTATTCCTTAACTTCCTAGGAGCTGTCAGAAACATATGGTTAAGGCCTTTAAGAAAGTTTTGATTAGTAAAAGCCTTGGCTCTTCCTCCTCTGCTCAAAATTGTTCTCAACAAACATTTTCGTCTTGAAAATAACATCCTTAAAAAAATTTCAAGTTTCTAGCCCTAGTAGTCAGAGAAATCATGTTGAATCTGACTATAAGGGATTTTTCCTTGTTTCATCCCTTAATAATTTGAATTTTTAAAAACCCATTAATAGCAAACATTTACGTCTTTACAGTAATTTTCATAGTAAATTTCAAGTTATTAGCTCCAGTAGTTTGTTCATTTTTCTTTTATACACCAGGAGAATAAATTTTTATCTCTACCTTCACTACTCCTGATTAAAAAAAATGGAGAAAATATATTTTTTGAATGATTTCATTGAGATTTCAAGTTTTTTTTGTTAAAAAAATGAACAAAAAATAAAATTTCAGTTGATTAATTAATCAGTTTAATTTTTTTACAAAGTCCACTAATGGTTAATTATAAATATTATTATATATTAAAATTGAGAAATTTATGACATGATCACTCCGCATCATTACACTACCCCTCCCGGAACATCGATCGAGATTATCCTAGTCGGTCTAGGAATGCAGAGATTGTTGGATAACCTAAGCGACATTACCAATCGGTTCAAACAAAAGACCCAAACTAGTCTAAACCCCCTAATACTGGAACTCTACAGGACCTAACGCTCATCTTTCATCATAGCATCATTTTCCTCTGATTCTTTCCTTTCTTTTATAAATAACGGCAAAGAGGTTTTTATTTCGTAAATTTTTCCTCTTACTACAAACACGGACTAAAAACATTATCGCAAGCACGAGAAGATCAAGAACAGTCGATGGTGGGGATGTAATCTCCGAAGTCGAAGCTCAAATAAAATGTATACGCTAATGCATGTAAAATAATTGGTTCAATAAAATTTATTATTATTATTATTATGACATGATATTAAATACAAAAAAAATTGAATTATTTTTTGGATTCAAATTTATTAGTATGACAGCTCTAGCCATAGCTATGAGCGATTGCTTTACTCCTTAATATCTACAAAATTTGGGAAGAGCATACCTTGTCATGAAAATGTTTTTATTTTTCTTACAATTATCCTAAAATTTTCATTATATTTGTAATAGTGGCACATTTAATTTAAACAAATTCTCCGTTTAATTTAAAAAATCTTATCCAACTCCCTACGATCCCTATTACAAATTTGATTATGGATACGAGCAATGATATATTTTCATTATATTTTGATTCATTTAGATTTAGATTACTTGGATGAATATTAAACATATACTATTTCATCTTGTCTTATTATTACATTAAAAAACTTTTTTTTTCGTTTGAATTATCATTTCTTGTAGAACTTTTCTAATTTCAGTTTAAAAGAATATTTCGAGTGCGGAGAAATCTCCGATTGACCCTTCAAAAGTTTTATTTAATACAATTTTTTTTTCGAAGAAATAAAAAGAGGCTAAAGAAAACTTCAGCCAAGCCATTGGCGTTCAAGAAGATTCAAATGGTGACCGAAGACCGAAGAGCGGATCCATAACCCCTTTTTAATGGCTTTGCAGATGCTTGAACAGTATGGCGGATCTTTTCAAAAGCGTTATCTTCCTAAAGTTATATTCCCTATTTTATTGAAAGATTTTATTTTTTTTATTTTTTTGAAAGCTTAAAAAGAAGCCTTTAAAAAATAAGTGGCTTTATATCCTCCTGATTTAATCTTCCGTTAAAGAAATAGAGAAAGTGACTTTGCAAGGTTTCCAGAAGTGAAAGATAAGGATTAGAGGCAAAATCCCTTCTTAAGAATGAAAATGGACGAATTATCAAATATCTTATTCTTAGGAGAAAAAAGTATAAGTTATGGTTTTTATTACGATTTTTATAATATATTATGTGTTTTAAGGGAGTATATGAAACTTATAGTTAACCACAATATAGAATGTCAACTAGACCTTTTCGATCTGAAGTGAAATTGATAGTGACCTAACTTGGGAATGAGGATAAGAAAAATATATAAGTAAATAAATTATAAAATTTTCAAAACAAGAAACCAATCAAGCTGATATTTACCAGGCCAGATATCAAATGAGATATAATTATTTCTTATGGGTTCCGAAAAATAAAATTATCGGTATATGCAACATTATATTTACCCCGAGGGCTGAACCGCGACCTAATATGCTGTACACCTACTTCCACTTGTACTTCCAAATATTTCCAAGTACTTCCAAATATTTCCAAGTACTTTCAAATATTTCCAAGTACTTCCAAATATTTTCAAGTACTTCCAAAATACTTCCAAAGAGGTGTACACCTACTTCCAATCGCGGATTACCCCTCGATTTACCCCTAGACCCTTTCTTTGATCCATCTATAGATCTGTACCATTTATTGCATAAATGTCCTTTATATAGTAAGATTATGACGTCCATGACAATCTTTGTAAAATTGATAGTGACCTAGTAAAATTAAAATTGAAGGGCTTTATTGTAAAAACCCCACATGATTTTTAATCAATAAATAATTTTTTGTAAAAATATACTTCATTCTTTTTCATTTTATTTTTATTATTGAATAATAAAATCTCCAAGGGCAAAAAAAAATCAATCTATATTTTATTTAATTTTAATATTCGGGGGACGTGGAAAAGTCATGTCAATCACCACATTGACTTGAGTTAGAAAAATGTTTTCAAATTTAAAAAACATATCCCAGATGATATTTAGGGTTCCATATACAAAAATTAAATAAGCTGACGTGTTCTGATGTGGCCATCCACTTTACTTTACCATACAACCTGGCCCCTCACTTATATTTAATATTTAATAAAATTATTTATAATCATATAGGGGGGTTAGTTTTTCCATTTTTAGACTTCTGGGGTCCCACTGATTATGTATACAAAATTTGGTTGAGTTTGCTCAAATGGCCTAGATTTTTAATTTTTAACCCCCCCCCCCCCTCCTGGGTCGATATGCACCAAAATCTAATCAGCTCTTAATCTCAATGGACCAAAACTACGTGCGAAATTTTGTTTCGATATTCACACTAGTTTTTGAGCTAGCTCGTCCACAAAAATTTGCTAACGCACAGACTAACAGACAGAATAAACAACCAGACAGACTAACTAACAGACAACCAGACTAACAGACATTTTGACAAAACAATTATTATCTTGAAAAATATAATTTTTTCGATGTTCACTTATTAAAGCTTTTTTGTAGAGCGAAATGCGATGGTTTCGCTCAATTTTTTTGATCAAAATATTGTAGTTTCAGCCGTTTTTGAGATATTTCGAAAAAGAAAAAACACTTTTTTTCATGCACGATTACAATACTTGACCATACCCTGTATGGTAAAGTAAAAATTAAAAAAGAGCTCTAGAACTGACGCTACAATTTTGTCTGTCTCTCGGTCAGAGCATTTTATAGCTCATAAACGAAATAAGATACAAACTTACATGTAGGTATTCATTTTTTTCAAAATTTAAAATTTAATTGAAATTTTAATAAAATGATCATTTGGTAGGAGGGGGGGGAGTTGGATTTTAAGATACATGTGAACTTAGCATATTTTTTTTTCTAAGCTCTCATAGTTTGCATCATTTTTTGTAGTTTAAATTTCGATTGTCTATTTTTCATTTGATGAAGTCCTTCCTTGTTTTCTCCAGTCCTTTATACTCCTCTGTAGTATGTCGTCATGTCTTCTACAAGCAATAATATGGTCAAGGGTCTCTTGTTCGTCATCCAGCAAATAAGGCCTTTGTGTTCCATGTCGTTCCCACATATCCATCGTCTTCCTTCTCAGGATCAAGTCTTAAAAAAGAAATTTTTATCCCTCTCATTGAATTCTATTATTAATTTATTAGATACTCACTTATTTATTATCACTAACATTTTTAAATGATAATATGTTGATTTGTCGAGAGTAGCAGAGTTGTTGGTTCAGGGAAATCAATGAGTTGTCCTCTGTTTGATCCAAATAAACATATTATATTATATACCAATATTAGAGTTTTTCGAAACTATAGTCTACCAAATTAATTATATATGGGGCATTCCACGCCAAATCAGACGGTTTGAAAATTTTAATTTTTGATTTCCTTCATTTTTTGACATTTTCTATTATCCATCAAAAAACTCTACCTGGTAAATTTTGAAATTTTTTTGAAAACCAGTTTAAAAGATATCGAATTTCGGTTTTTCGCTCATAGCTTCTTTAAAAATGGTCAATTTTTTTTTTTGAAATTATTGTTTTTTTACATACGTTTTAGAAAAAAAAATACAAAAAAATTATTTAAAGTGTTTTATATGCGATTTTTGAGTATGAAAATTTTAATCTTGTTTTTGAAACTGTATGTACTCTTCGATTTTTTTTGATAATTTTTTATTTAGAAATTCTATTCATTCTACAAATTTTAAGACCGAGTTGATAGTGGGCCAATGATAATTACTATTTTCTTTCGATTTTTGAAAATTTCGAAAAAATTTTATTCTGCTATTTACCATTATTAAAACCACTTTTTGGTATTGAGTTCTCTTTTTTTAGTTACTTTGAATTTATTTTTATCGTTAACATATGTTTAAAATAAATAATTAGTATTTTAGTTTGTTCGAAAATCGAAAAAAATTGTGCCCACTATCAACCCGATCTAAAAATTTGTAGAATGAATAGAAGCTTAAAATAAAAAAATTATCAAAATAATCGAAGAGTATACATACAGTTTCAAAAACAAGATTAAAATGTTCAAACTTAAAAATCGCATATAAAAACACTATAAATATTTTTGTATTTTTTTTTCTAAAAGTATGTAAGAAACAAAAATTTCAAATTTTATATTTTTTGAATTTAGACCATTTTTGAAGAAGTTATGAGCGAAAAGCCGAAATTCGATATCTTTTAAACCGGTGATCAAATAAATTTCAAAATTTACAGATTTTTTTGATGGATACAAAAAAATGAAGGAAATTAAAAATTAAAATTTTTCAAACCGTCCGATTTGGCGTGGAATGCCCCATATATAATATATTCATATTTGTATTCGTTATTATATGTAGGTATATGTTATTTATCTTTATACATTTTTAATAATATATTATGACTTAAAAAGGAAAAAATAATTTTATTTTTTGAATTCAATAATTACGGACATTTTGACAGATAAATTAAATTGAATGAAAAAAATCTCAGAAATAATAACTATTAAATTTGTTTAAATATAACTTGATCGGAATCTTTAGTAATTTCTTTGCAATTTTATCAAAAATGAAAGGTCAAGGATCCGGCAAACATCAGAACTCACTTAAATTTAGCTATAAAAAAGGGAGAGGGGGAAGAAGAAAAATGATGAGATTGCATCTAGAAAAAGAAGAAAGAAAGCAAAAGCAAAAAAAAAAAAAAAATAGACAGATGAGAGAAACGTATTTATATCAAAAAGCTAGATGGGAAACAGATGTGCGCAAAAAGAACCGATGCAAGAAGAATCAGCAGCCGTGGTCGGGACCAGGGACCTACCAGATCAAGTTTATTATCTTTTGCAGCGTTGATATTTTCGAAATAAAAAAGAATATATTTATTTTTGGACAAGCTTATATACCTATATATTTTTATGTTTACTTCACTTAAAAAAAAGAGCCATAATGCAATTTTTGGAAAATAATAATAAAATAAACATGTGAACACACAAAAACATGCAACATCTACTTACCATGATTTTATAATCAAGAGATCTAGAATATTATATTGGTATTACAATTAAGAAAGAGAAATAAATAAATTCGTTTAAGGAATAAATAAACAGCCCAAGTGCGAAATCGATGGCTTCTTACCTTGCGTTATGTAAACAAAATTTGGTTGAGTTTGCTCAAATGGCCCAGATTTTTAATTTTTAACCCCCTCCACCCACTGTAATGGTAAAGTAATTAATCTAAAAATGGTCACTTTGGAGCTCACCGTTATTTTAAAGGGACATAAATTTTACAAACCCAAACGTTTCGGGAAAATTTCTGTCTTTACAAATAGAATTTTTCAATTTATAAAAAAGAAAAAAAATTGCTTTTTCTAAATTCTCCCTAAGACGTTTGGGTTTAATTAAACGTTTGATGATTGTTTTTTTTTAAATACTTGTATTTATTTATTTATTTTACATATTATTTAAATTTTCAAGTTTGAATCATATTTAATTTAAGAATTGCAATATTCTGACATTTAAACACTCATACATAAGTACATTCCAGTAACACTAAGATTTTCATTTTACTTTAGTACTCCCGGAAAAATACCATTTTTTTTATCCCTTCCTCTTATGAGTACCTGCCTTTTGTTGATATGGGGATAGATAATATGTAGGTATATATAATATTCGTAGTATTCACATAATGTCTAATAAATTCTCAGATGGATTAATTTAGGATTGCCAATACCTAACTTATCTTAAAATTGAAGTTAGTTTTAATTAAATGAATGGGGAGATTTTCTAGGAAAGCTTGGTTCAATTAAGTAAAAGGCAATGTAACAAGAATTAAGTAAGATTCTTGAATCTCTTCCACTCAGCTCTTATGCGGAATTAATACACTAAGATTAGATTAGACGAAATCTTTCTAAGAAATTTACTCTAATTTTTTAATTGAATCTGTAAATGTTCTAATGATATAATTATTCAATAACAACAACAAGCCGAGCATAGAGATAAGACGATTTATATATACTTAAGATTAGTAATCTAATGGAATTAATAAATATAATTTTAGTTATAATATGGTATTTATATATCTGATATAATAATTAAAGGCCGGAATAAAGACCTCATTTGGATATTAAAAACGTAATTTCCTGCAGTAAAAAAATAATAATTTCATGCTAAAACAAAAAATTCAAATCAATATCTTAATTTTATTTAATCAAAAAACTTAAATTTACAATAAAGAGCATTTGCATACAAAATCGAGTCATCCAAATAAAAGCTACATAGGCGGATTAAAATATGAAAACTACATTTGTTTCAGGGTAAAGTCAACTTTTTAAGCCTAGGTAAGTAACGGCAGCAGTAGTTGAACATGCACCAGTAGTTGACCATTTCGACATAAAACTTTAATTAATAAGGATCCTGTGGAAGAATTCCTTGAAAAAAATATATAGACACGTCCTGCTGTCTAGTATCCATAGATTTTTTTCAAGGGAATCCTTCCACAGGATCCTTATTAATTAAAGTTTTATGTCGAAATGGTCAACTACTTGTGCACGGTCAACTACTGCTGCCGTTACCTTTACATACTCTGAAAAATTTAGGGGATTTATGCAATCTGTAACTCAATTTTTGTTGGAACGGATTGAATGTTGTTTTTTGCCTTGTGTGATTTGTTATCCTAATCCATAGCGTTTATTGAAATGATAATTCTTTTACTGAAAGATAGTATTATGTCCCAAATGGTGGATAACAATTTGTTTCGAAATTGAAGAAAATTAATTATAACAGGAAAAGTAAGAACTCTTCATTTTCAATTAGAAACAAAGTATGTGTATACTAAAGCACATTCAAACATTGTTTATTATTAATTTAATTGTTTAATTAATGAATCAAGGCCTACGCTGCGAAAAATGAACGAGGAGAGGATTAAAAAAAGAAATTCCATAATTCATATAAACAGAAGGTATTAGTTTGGGTTCAGGGATCAGTAGCTTAGTGGATATAGGAGCTAAACCTCTTATGACAAAGCATTGCAGTACATATGCAAAGATCCCGGGTTTGAGCCCCGGCTGATTCTTTTGTCTATAATAAAAATAATCTTTTCTTCGTTCCCGAAATTTAAAATTGTTTATTATGTTTTTAAATAGTTTTAGTTAAAAAGTTGAAAAATGGCAAAGGATAGGAATTATGCCCTTTTATGTCAAATTTCAGCAATTTATTTTAAACACTTCAAGAAATTCTTATAAAACGATTTGATCTTCCATATTTTTCATCCTTAAATTCAGATTCTAGTTTGCTCAAAATACAGTCATTTTTTGGATAGAATGTTCAATGATCTTGTGGTTTTAAGCTATGGCAATCGAAATCAAGATACCGAAACGTTCATCTCCATGACTTCTAAAGAGTGGAATTCTCACTTTGCCTCTCGCTTCTCAGATTCTACATTCTTCAGACTTTTAAGACCCTGAATGTTGTACAGACACCTTCGTATCCGTTTTTCGCCCTGAACTCTTCCTTTATGGAAATGCAAGAGTCTGATAATAGACATATGGTCTGCATTATAAAAATGGAGACGTTCCGGGCATTTCTAAACTCTAATTAACAATAAATAAATAAAAAGAAAATTTTCGTGTGGATTCGATTCTCCAGCCACTACAGCTCGTCAGGCATCGTAAAGTGAGAAAATTTTCTATAATTACATCCTATAAGTCATTTTTAACCGACTTCAAAAAAGGAGGAGGTTCTCATTTCGACTGATTTTTTTTGTGTCTATGTTACCTGTTACCTTCGCCAATTGTGAACCGATTTTGATGATTTTTTTGCATTGGGTTCAGTCTAGTTTCCGATTGGTAAAAATATAAATTTCATTTGTATTGGACCTTTTTTGTTATGTTTGTTCAGGCATAACTTCTTTGTTTATGAACCGATTTTAATGATTCTTTCTGCGTTAGGATCAGTATAGCTCCAAGATAGTCAAGATACCTAACTATTTATTTATTTATTTATTTTATGTATGTTCAGCGAGAAATTTTTACCACGTGGACAGATTTCGATGATTCTTTTTTTTATTGGAAAGGGGGTACCTTAGGGGTGGTCCCATATTAATTTGGTCAAGTTCTCATGACATGATCAATGACGAAATAACGTAAATCTCCAATTGTTATGAGACAAATTATCGAAATTATAATAAATTAATCTTTAATAAAAAAATCTTAAAACATTCATTTAAAACCCGCAAAAGTTTCGACAGAATTTCTATATTTATGAAGTCAATTTTATTATCATTTTCTGGTAAGGATTGAGGAGAATGGGAAACCAATCGACTTGATTGGGGAATAATGGAATTAAAATAATTATCGGAAAAGAGGTTTTTTTATCTAATTAGATTTTTCCTCTTATTAAAAACAAGGACTAAAGATGAATAAGGACACTCGATGGTGGAGAAGCAATCTCCGGAATCGAAGCAAAAATACAATGTATACATTAATTAATGTAAAATAATTGGTTTAATAAATAAATTTATCATTTTCTGAGGATTGACGATGGATTGATTGATAATGGAATTGGAACAATTATCGGAAAAGAGGTTTTTTTTATTTAATTAGTTTTTTCCTCTTATTAAAAGAGTTCAAGGACTAAAAGATGTTCAAGGACAGTCGATGGTGGAGAAGTAATCTCCGGAATCGAAGCTCAAAAACAATGTATGCATAAATTCATGTAAAATAATTGGTTTAATAATTGATTTATCATTTTCTGATTCATTCGCCCGATGATTCCTCTTACGAGATGCATACAAGGTATTATCTTAAGTCACTATTAATAACATCACTAAAAAGAGAAAAATAAAAATAATTTTTATAAAAAAAAATAAAATCGACTTCAAAAAAATTTAATTCAACAAATAAAATAATAAGAACTCAAAAATCAAATAAAATGCACTAAAACGTATAAAATAATTATCTAATTTAGTTACAACTAAACGACGAAATATTAACATGAAATGACTTTTTGAAGTCGGTGCTAAACAAAACATATAAGCGAGTCTTACCCGCCAAACGTACTAAGTAAGATCCGTCGAGTTCGATTCATAAAATGTAAGTATATGTTTGGCACCGACTTCAAAAGTGATTTCATGTTAATATTTCGTCGTTTAGTTGTAACTAAATTAGATAAATATTTTATCCCTTTTAGTGTATTGTATTCTTAATTTGTTGCATTTAATTTTTTGAAGCCGGTTTTATTTTTTTTTTATATAATTATTTTTATTAAATCTCAAATCCTAGATGTTCATGGGTTGAAAAAACTTTAAGAAAAAAAGCAGATCTAATCAAATTTATAATTCCCTGAACAGAGAATTTAAATAATATCTAAGCTTTTATGCTAAAAGAATGTTAATTAACAAATAAAATGTAGAAATAGTTTTTGTTATTAAAAAGAAGTTCTAGTTGAAGGCATTTCGAGTGGGAACTGAGTGGGTTGCTCGTCCGTCGTGTTCGGTTCCATTCGGTGTATTTTGGCTAAGTGCGGCGTCGCTCCGGATAAACAAGTCATGCATAGAAAATTCTTTTTTTTATGTTTTTGTTCTTTAATGAAACCATTAAATGGCGAAAACATAAAATAGCCAACTCGCGGGAACAACACACGAGGTAATAAAATGCGCAACGGGGAATTAACGGCATTTGAGCAGCCGGATTTCTTTCTAACTTCTACGTACGTATAGGTTACCTGTGGAATTTTACTTAATTTATTTATTATAACTCGTTACTCTCGCCGGGTGAGCCTAGTATTGAATTCACTCAAAAATGTTTGCTCATTATGTTGAAAAATGTCTGGAATGTGAAGAAAATTAATTTTCAACCGTGATTGTTTTATTTCTGTGTTTCGATTCAGATACCCACGACAACTTAAATATGAAAAGACGTTGAAAGCTCTTTCTTATCCTAAAATGTTTATAATCCTAATGCGGAGAAGTTATTAGCTTTTTTTGGGATTTCCAGCTCCAGATCTTCCTGTTAAAAAATGCACTATTATTCAAAAACATCATTTTTACTTTACCATACAGGGTATGGTCAAGTATTGTAATCGTGCATGAAAAAAGTATTTTTTTCCTTCTTTTTTTTCGAAATATCTCAAAAACGGCTTAAACTATTTTGATTAAAAAAATTGAGCCAAACCATGGCATTTTGGTCTACAAAAAAGCCCTAATAAGTGAACATCGAAAAAATTATATTTTTCGAGATAATAATTGTTTTGTCAAAATGTCTTTTAGTTAGACTGGTTGTCTGGTTGTTAGTCTGTGCGTTACCAAATTTTGTGGACGAGCTAGCTCAAAAACTAGTGTGAATATCGAAACCAAATTTCACACGTAGTTTTGGTCCATTGATTTTTCGTTTATTGGGCCACGCAGGTGGGGGCCTCCACTAACAAGAAATATTTACATTATCGGGTGAATTTAATTACAGGATTATTTACATGATTATAGGAATATTAACATAATATATTTACAAAAAAAAATTTCTTTTTTCTTTTTTTTCTTTTTTATATACAATTTCTAGCGCATGGCGATTTCCCTATAAGTTCTCCTGTTGAAGCTGTAAAAATTCATTAATGAACCCCCTCATCGCCCTGAAGGTCATATCGTATAAAGTTCTCTGAGAAATTTCCAGGGCGACAAGGGGAGGCACCGCTTTATGCCACCACAGTCCCTTCCACGAGAGTGTGATGGCTTCAACTCTCACAGAACCCGAGCCCACCCCAAATCTTGCCGCAATGTTGCTCACCAGACTGGAGTTGCCCTTATAATAATTGATTTTGTTTCTGTGGGCAACCCCCAGTCCGAGGAGCGCTGACACTATCTGAACATCCAGAACCCACACCGTCCCCGACCCGTCCTTCGCCACAATAAGAGCCAGGGTTGCCAATTTAGCGGTTTTCCCGCTAGATCTGGCTATTTTTTACTCCATCTAGCTAGAAGAAATCTCATCTGGCGGCTAGCGGGAAATCTGGCTATTTTCAAACATTTCTGGCGGGATTTCTGGCGTTTTTTACAAATCAAGTTAAATTCATTTTTTAAGCAAAATTCCTCTATTTACAATACATTTTCAACATTAACAAAATTACTGTTGACAGCTGGCACTCTGTCGTATCTTTTTTTCTACTCTCTTGTATTATATTTTGAAAATTAAATTTAAATTTAGCGCGCGCTCTTTATTTTAGTTTAACATAGAATCCCCTAAACGACTAATCTAGGGGATTTAGTTAGTCGTTGTTCTATTTAGTATTTTAAATTTTAAAAAGTTTCTAAAGAAAATTTCTTCACCTTATTTAAAATGTTTCACAAAAACTTGCACCATTCTCCTTTAACAAAATTATAATTTATAATGTATAACCCAGGGAAGGAATTTAAATATATATTATAAAAATACCTAAAATATGGTTTTTAAAGTAGATATAATTGTAAGAGAAAGTTAAAATGATTAATTGTTCACTTATTTGTTCTTGAATCTTTTATATTTAGTAAAAATTTTGCTGAATTAATATTTGGAACTCGAAAAATACAACACATACACTATATATAAATTAAAGTAGCGTGTTCCATACCATTTTTTAATTTCTTCTATGAGGCAGGTAGATTTAGCCAACGTAACTGCTTTTTGTGCTGATCTGGAGGTAGACTTGCATTTTAGGTTGATAAATTGAGGAGTAAGTTGAAGTTTTTTACAGGTAGTGAGAAACCACAGGTGGCTGTTGCATCGTTCAAGTTTTATTAGAATTCTTCTGTAGAACACCACAATCTCTACTAATTACATACACTATAAGTGCGTCTATTACCCTACTTTGACAGTCAAAAAAAATATAAAATATATACTGTCTAATCCAAAACATAAAGACATTAAATAAAAAATATAAAGTAAATAAAACCTGTTTTTTATAACTCTTAATAATAAAAGACTGTCTTAATTATATTAAAAAAAAAAAGTTTCTAAAAAGTAACAAAATAATCTAATACTTAATCAAAATGTGTGGGGCGCAGAAACATGTACTCTTAATTAATTTCGACAAAGGCCCCCACGCTTTTTGTATTACATTATTTTGTACTTTTTAGAAACGTTTTTTTAGTTTTTTAAAATATAATTTTATAATTTTTATATAATTTCATTTAAATGGACTTGGTTAACAATTATTTTTATAGAGAAATGTTTGTCGAATTTAACAGAACAATATAGTCACATTCTCACATTGATACATAGATAAATACATACATCCATACATACATACAGATGAAGCTAATATAAAACGTGTAAAAATGGGTATTATTAACATGAATAGGAGAGAATTTTCTCACCCAAATAAAGTGGTGGCTGAATGGGAAATTCCTGACCACCTGTCCACCTGTCCTGACTGGTGACACTTGACACACCCCCACTCCTACTTTTCAACCTTAGCTGTTCTTCCTTATCTCCTCGTATAACCATTTTAAAATATTATTGTATGCTCAACTAGCTAAGTGTAAAATTAGATTTTTAACTAGTAAGGGTTAATTAATTTCAATAAATAAATAATATTTCAATAAATAATATTATTTCAATAATAGGCAGGCGCCATGCCTTTAATATTTAGAACGTGTTTTTGGACAATAGAATGGTGGGAATTCCACTTTTGGACCTCAATAAAAATTAAGTCGTTTATCATTTTTTGTGTCAAGTCCTGCTTCTCTTGTCAAGAAAGGTGCACACATCTGTCATAACAAAATAAATAATATTTTCTTTTGGCATATTTTTATACTTTATTATAAAACCGGGTTTTGGAATTTTATCGGGTTTTTGCAAGCCCTAGTACTCCTTAGTTAATTACTCAGTCAGCTGGTCCTTTCGGAAATTCAACGAATTTATGGATTCCAGGTGACGTTGAACGTTCTGAAGATTTCCATTTTGAAATATGGCTAAACCCCAATACAAACAAAACTTTAGAGAGCAATGGAAGAACGAACCTTTACTCAAAGATTGGCTTGTATCAGCTGAAAGTACATTTGGTAGAGTCGCTAAATGTAAATTTTGTATTTGTCTTCTGAATAATAAAATCTCAGATTTAAAAAGTCATGCTGAAACAAGGAAGCATCTATGGTGACCGAAACTGTATAGTTATCAAATAAATAATTCTAATAGTTATTAAAATTATTGTTTTATTATATTTGTGACAAAACCAACCCTTCAATTTAATGAAAAATTTAAATCAAGTCACTTAAGTTCTGGAAGAAAATTAATAAATATTAAATTAAATTAAATTTTTTAGTAGATATCCTATTTATTTCTTGTATATATTATTATAAACGTTTTTAAGATTGTTTTTTAATAGATTTATAGAGAGGAGGGTTGCGGTAGGAATAACACTCTGATATATTATATAAATACTTGTTTATTGACTAGAAATAATACAGCAAAGGGTTGGAGTTGTTTGGATGTTCGCTCGTTCGTGTCGCGTTGCAGACTGCTCGTCTGTCCGCCCAGGCTTGTGTGCCGGTGGAGACATCTGGTGGCGTTAGTGTATGGGTGGCAAGTGCTGCCCACTACACCACCCCCTCCCCAGAGCGATGGTCCCGGATGAGGAGGGCGATGACGGTTTGCCGACTCCTAATAGACTTGGTAGTCCGGAAATTCTCTGGCTCGTACTCTTCTTCCTACACGTGTAAACGTCTCGGTCGATGTCGTGGCTGCGGGCAGTGGTGTTGACGGAGGGCTGGTTACCGGTGAAGGTGCGTTGTTCGGGGGAGGGGTGCTTTCCTGGGAGATGAAAGCTGGCTTCACCCTGTCTGCGGAGACTTTTATCGTTTGACCTCGTCTGTCGACGTCGAAAGTTTTATCATCCCGCGAAACGACTCTATAGGGGCCGGTGTAAGGTGGCTCGAGTGCGCCTCGGAGGACGTCTTGTCTGATGAAGACGTGCGTTGAGTCTCTGAGAGCTTTGTGGATGAAGGTGCGGTCTTCACGGTGTTTCGTCCCTGGGACTGGACGGAGTCTGTTCATCCCCTCTCGTAGTTCCCGGATTAGGAGTTGATGTTCTGGTTGTCCCGAGGGGTCTGAAACAAAAAATTCACCCGGGACCCTCAGGGGCTCGCCGTAGACGAGCTCTGCGCTTGAAGCTTGTAGGTCTTCTTTGAATGCTGCCCTAATTCCCAAAAGTACGAGTGGCAGCGAGTCGGTCCACTTATTGCCGTGGCACATGAGGGAGGCCTTAAGTGTGCGATGGAAACGCTCAACGAGCCCGTTGGACGCTGGATGGTAGGCGGTTGTTCTGGCTCGTCGAAATCCGCAGAAATCTCCGAGTTTTCGGAAAAGGTCTGACTCGAACTGGCGGCCTTGGTCGGTGGTAATGGTTTCTGGGCAGCCAAATCGTGCAATCCATCCATTGAGGAGGGCTTTGGCCACGGTTTCCGCGGTGATGTCTTGTACAGGAAAGGCTTCGGGCCATCTCGTAAAGCGGTCGACTGCGGTCACGAGGTAGCTGAAGCCTGCGGAAGATGGCAGGGGACCGACGATGTCTATGTGGACGTGCTGAAATCTGGCGGCTGTCACTGGAAACTGTCCTACTGGCGTGACAGTGTGCCTGTTTACCTTGGCCGTCTGGCACTGGAGGCATGCGCGGGTCCATGTTCGGCAATCCTTCTTTATTCCAGGCCAGACGAATCGATAGGAGACGAGCTTCGTTGACGCTTTGATTCCTGGGTGGCTAAGGCTATGTAGCGTGTCGAAGACCCCTCGGCGGAAGGGTTCGGTTACGAACGGCCGTGGGCGGCCGGCAGACGTATCGCAGATGACTTCGACGTCCAGCCCTGGCATGGCCTTCTTTTCTAGGCGGAGGGCTGTGGCTTGGTTCTGCAGCTGGCGAAGCTCCTCGTCTTGGAGCTGAGAGCGGGCCAGTTCTGCGAAGTCGATTGGCTGCGTGATGGCCTCGATGCGGGAAAGAGTGTCTGCGACGATGTTGTCCCGCCCGGAAATGTGGCGAATATCAGTCGAAAACTGACCGATGTAGTCCAGGTGGTTGAACTGGCGCGGGGAGCACTGATCGGTTTTCAGCCTGAAGGCGAAGGTCAACGGCTTCTGATCGGTGAAGATAGTAAAATGTTTACCTTCTACCATGTGTCGAAAATGCTTGATTGATTCGTAGATGGCCAAGAGTTCGCGGTCGTAGGCGCTGTATTTTTGTTGTGTTGGGCTCATTTTCCTGGAAAAGAATGCCAAAGGTTGCCAGGCCCCCTGGCCCGCTGGTGAAGTACAGCTCCTATGGCTGTCGCTGAAGCGTCTGTTGACACCGATAGGTTGGCAGACTGTTCTGGGTGAGACAGTAGCGTTGCCCTTCCGAGGTTCGCCTTACACTCGTTGAAGGATCGTAGCAGCTCATCTGTCCAAGTGACCGGTGTGCTGGGTTTCATCTTGGGGCCTGAGAGGAGGGCGTGTAAGGGGGCCTGGGTGTCGGCGGCGCCGGGCAGAAAACGTCTGTAAAAATTTATCATGCCCAGGAAGCGTCTTAATTCCCTGATCGTTTTAGGGGGCGTCCAAGCCTGCAAGGTGGCTATCCGATCTTCTAGTGGGCGCGAGCCTTCTGCGGAGATGCGATAGCCTAGAAAGGTTACCTCGGGCGCTTCGAGGACGCACTTCGTAGGGTTGACAACGATGCCATATTCCGTCAGTCGCTGGAAGAGTTGGCGCAGGTGTTTTCTGTGTTCTTCTGGTGAAGTTGAAAATATTAGGATGTCGTCGAGGTAAGCAAAGCAGAATTCCAGCCCGCGGAGTGCCTCGTCTATGAAGCGTTGGAACGTCTGGGCGGCGTTTCTGAGGCCGAAACTCATAAATGGAAATTCGTAAAGGCCGAAGGGAGTTGTCAGAGCCGTTTTCGGAATGTCCTCGCGCCTGACTGGAATCTGATGATAGGCCCGGACTAAGTCGATTGTTGAGAAGACGGTGCATCCCGCGAGGTAGTGGGCGTAATCGAGGATGTGCCGCACTGGATAACGGTCGGGAATCGTCCGCGAATTAAGGGAGCGGTAATCTCCACAGGGCCTCCAGCCCTCTTTCTTCGGCACCATATGTAGGGGCGATGACCAGGGGCTATCAGAGGGCCGTGCAGTGCCGGCTCGAATCATCTCTTCAAACTCTTTTTTGGCTATCTTGAGGCGGTCGGGGGCCAGACGGCGGGGGCGGGCGTTTACTGGTTGCCCGGGCGTTGTTCGGATGTAGTGCTTTGTCCCGTGGCTCACCTGGCGGGGGAGCCGGCTGGGCGCACGACGTCGGGGAATTCGCGGAATACGTCGTGTCCGGTGGGGTCTTCGAGAATCATCTTCACGCTCGGCGTCTGCGCGTCAGTTGGTTCGCATTTGGCTGAGAGTGCGGCCTTGTTGTCGATAATACGGCCGTGGCGGGGGTCTACTAAGAGGCCGTAGAATCCGAGAAAATCAATCCCGATGATGGCGCTCTCCACGTCGGCGATTACGAAGCGCCACTTGAGGATGCGCTCTAAGCCTATGTCGAGGGCCAGCGAGATCCATCCATAAGTGTGGATGGTTGTGCCGTTGGCCGCGATCAGGTCGTAGTCCACGCGTTTTCTTCGTCCTGGCAGCGCTTTCCGTGGATAAACGCATAGGTCGGAACCGGTGTCGACGAGAAATCGCACCTTGCTGTTTTTCTCGGTAATGTAGAGGCGGCTTCCTGATGATTTGCAGTCAGTCGCCGCTGCTACTGACCGCCTTTGTAGTTTCCCTGTGCCTTGAATGCACAGGGCTGTCTGCAATTGCGAGCGTTTTTGCCAAACTCGCGGTGGAACCAGCACACCTCAGGGTTGATATCTCTGCTGCGACGGTCGTCGGTTTTCCAGGTCCGCTGCTGGGCTGGCGCGCTTTTGTTTAAGTTATTTGAATTAATGGCGGCAACTTGCTGGGACAACTCCTCGATCTGCCGCTCGAGGGCGCTGCTGGTTGGCGTTGGTTGTTCGATGGCGTGGGCTGAGACTTCCGGAACGGCCTCAGCGATGGAGTCTGCTATTTCTGCTGTCTCCTTCCAGTTTAAGTCTGGGCGCGTTAATAACGCTGTCCGTATGGCCCTAGGCAATTGGCTAGACCAGAGACTCTTTAAAAGATCCTCCGGCCACGTGTCGGGGGCCAAGGCGAGCATGTGCTCGCGGAACTCGGAAGGTTTCCTGTCGCCGATCTCCTCTCCCGCCATTAGGCGGCGTCGTCTTTCTTCATTAGAAGGTGTTAATTTCTTTAGGAGCTCGTTTTTTAGTTCCTGGTACTGGTTGGTGGTCGGCGGATTCGATATGATTTCACATACCTTGATTGCCTGTTGTTGGTCCAGGCTGGCGACTACGTGATGGAACTTCGTTTCTTCTGTGGTCACTTTGGCGAGATTGAACTGGGCCTCCACATGTTTGAACCAAAGGTCAGGTCGTTCGGTCCAAAGTGCTGGTAATTTCGCTCCTATTCGGTTCACTTCCATGATGTGGATTTTTTTCTTTTGTCGTGGGTCACCAATATAGAGGAGGGTTGCGGTAGGAATAACACTCTGATATATTATATAAATACTTGTTTATTGACTAGAAATAATACAGCAAAGGGTTGGAGTTGTTTGGATGTTCGCTCGTTCGTGTCGCGTTGCAGACTGCCCGTCTGTCCGCCCAGGCTTGTGTGCCGGTGGAGACATCTGGTGGCGTTAGTGTATGGGTGGCAAGTGCTGCCCACTACAGATTTCTATTTTTTAATTATAAAACAATCAATAAGTAAATATTTTTTCTTTTTTATATTATTGTATATTTATATTTTAAATAAAAGAACTAGTAAAAGCTGCACGACTCTTTAATGAAACTTTGTTAAATATAAATAAATTCCAGCTATAAAATTTCCTGGAATTCTATATTTAATAATATAAATTAATAATATGCACTATGTAAATTTGTTTTTCTAATTAAAAATATTTTGTATTGCAGTTTTCTAATTTATTAATAATTTTTTTTTAAATACAATATTATTTTTATTCATCATCGATTATTATTATTATTAAAGCTAAAAAAGTTTATTTAGTAAAAAAAATTGTGATAAGTAAATTTAAATCACATAAAAAAAATATTCTCACAGCATTTCTTGTGGAGGCAATTTTTCACTTTTTGAGTCTACCGCTAGATGGCGCTAGGATCGGAAATCTAGCGGTTTCTGGCTATTTTGGAAGACCGATCTAGCGGTTTTATAAATCAAATCGTTGGCAACACTGATAAGAGCTGATTAGATTTTGGTGCATATCGACCCAAAATTAAGGGAGATGGAGGGGTGTTAAAATCTAAAAATCTAGGCCATTTGAGATAACTCAACCAAATTTTGTATACATAATCAGTGGGACACCAGAAGTTTAAAAATGCAAAAACTAAGCGCCCAAAATGGGGGGAGAGGGGCCTATGGTCAAAAAATGAAAATATAGGCCTCTTGTACCAAACTCAACCAAATTTTGTATACATAATCAGTGGCTCCTCAGGCGTCTAAAAATGGAAAAAACTAACCCCCTCCCCTACATGATTATAAATAATTTTATTAAATATTAAATATAAGTGAAGGGCCAGGTTGTATGGTAAGGTCAAGTGGATGGCCACATCAGAACACGTCAGCTTATTTTATTTTATTTTTGAGTTTTGAATCCGTTTCTATAGAAAAAATTACAAAAAATCGAACACGTGTGTTTTGAATTAACATTTAATAAATTAATTATTATTTTAATTAAGTTGAACTTCAAACAGCTTAGCGAGTCTTGAAAAAGTTTAACTTTTTCTTCCAATTTCTATTTCATTTCGGTATTTTTGAAAATAAAATTGCTACACGAATCAATACTAGGTACCTACTATAGCGATCAAATTAGAGAAGTGCCGAAACAATTCATTTACCAATGCGTTCAAAGGAGCATTTTATTTGCATTTGTCTAAAAGATCTTGAACTGTTCATTTGTGTTTATCCTCTTGATCTCCAAAAGATCATTTTATATTGTCGCTGATCTTACAAAACCTCATAAGACCGATTTTTGGTCAAATATATATTATACGTTTATACCGACCAACTTTACACGGCGCGTCTCATTGACAGCTATTGAAATCTTATTATTCTATTCCAATTTAATTTCGCACTACGGACAAATAATAAATATTGCATTCTATTTGTATGTATTGTTGTTTAAAATTGTTTTTCTTGTTTTTTGGCAAACAATGAATTTAGGACTTTCGAGGTTTTGTAAGATCAGCGACGATATGTATTTGCCTAAAAGATCTTGAACTGATCATGTAAAATCTAGTGAAGTCTATATTTATTCCAAAATCCTTGACAAAATATACCCTTCTTAGAATAGCACCACTGAAATCATAATCAGATATATTAGAGTTTGTGAACGGAAAAGGAAATCACCTCACATTTGTCTATATTAAGTTGAGGGTTATTGTCAACTGGCCAAGAAATAGGCTAGAGAGATCATCTTGCAGGATTCGACAATCCATGGGTATTTAATTATCATAAACAATTTTAACTTATCGCCAAATAATGATATCGTAGAATTTAACAGTTTATCGGGAAGAGCAGATTTGGCTTCTATTTTGTTCTAGACAAAGTTATTTATTTTAACATTTTGAGTCTTATTACTAGTACTAAGGTATGACGAAATACATAAGACAAAAGGGTTACCTATTCCATATTAAGAGGAAATTTGCATCGTTTTAAAATTTTAGCACGAATACCATCAGGTTCCGGTGCAAATTATAATCTAATCTCTAATTCCACGATGTTATAACCCCTCGTTCTCAGCCATCTCGTCCTTCAAGTGTATTTTTATACATATCCCAGGTAACACACAATATCCTCAGAATATTCTAAGAAGATTTAAATGTCCTTAGAATATCCTTAGAATATTCTGAGGATATTGTGGTTACCTGGGATAATGAATGATATAATTTTCAATTTTGGAATAAATAAAAAATGTCTCCTTTTAGCTACTATTTTTGTTTGGCACTTCAATTTGACAGAAATAAATAGAGGGTAAAGGGTAAAAATACAGAAATAGATTATTTCCTAATTTCATTTAGAATCGTAGTGTTCTTTCCTAAAAACAGATACGAAGATAGCAGTTTTTATTTAAAATAGAATATCAAATTTAAGAGAATAAAGTAGATTGATTATAAGGGGCCGTCCATAAATTACGTCACTCGAATTTCAAGATTTTTAGACCCACCTCCCTCTATTTCACATTCCGTCACATTTTCATTGTGCACCCCTCCTGTATTCTGACTTCACATTATCACTTTTATATTTATTATTTATATTTGAAATTTTTAAAAAAAATTTAATTTGACTTTTGTGACATCACAATTTTTCAGATCCCTGGGCCCCCCCCTGTCACATTTTGTCACAAATCTAAGATCGCCCCTCTCCCATTACTGTGTGACGTAATTTATGGACGGCTCCTAATAGCACTTAGCTACACATTATTTGGGAATCTGTTTAAGACTCTTAGGTACTCTCTTTACGGCTTAAATATTTAATTATTAAAGAAGCTATAATCGACCCATGTTAATTTAAAAATTTTGTTGAGGGAGAATGGTGTGGGTTCTTGGTGAAACATTTTAAATAAAGTAAATACATTTTTTTGAAACTTTTTAAAATTGATAATACTAGGTAGGTTTCACAAAAATAAAAGATCTGATCCTTGTTTAGCACGACTCTAAATATATTTCAGGTTATAAGCCCATCTTACACCTGTGTTCTCCTGAAAATGGGCTTATACCCCGAAATATATATAGAGTCGTGCTAAACAAGCATCTCATCTTTTATTTATGTGAAACCTACCTAGTATTTTATATTTGAAATTTTAAAACGTTTCAAAAAATGTTCAAAATTTTTCTTTACTTTATAATTTAAAAAGACTAGAAACAAATCACGACATAAAATTTAATATTAATTTTCAATTCTTTAAAAATATTAAATTAAAATTATTTTAATTTTTGGGAAATAGACTTTTGGTTATGTTCGAATTCTTAAACGCGTTAAATTGCCTTCAAATTCAATGACAACTGTTCTTTTAAGGGTGTAACCCTTCATGATACAGAGCACAATTATCTCTAAAGGCATGTCATCAGGGAAGTAATTACCCCTCGGAGGTGAGATTGAACGTCAAGTGTTCTCTTTAATTGCTCTATGAAAATAGGCCTAAACCAACAAACAGACATTGAATTTTGGTTCAAGGCCTAGGCGAACATAAATAAGTAAACAACTGGGTGGGTAACGTCTCGGTCTCATCTCCATTAACATAAATAGACAGGCATTTGTGTTGAAAGATGCCGTTCGATCAATGCGCCGTTTTCTGTTTCTTTCGTCAACCCGCCCTTGCCCTTGCAGCGTCTTTCAGTTTCCCCATTATTCCTCTTTTTATTTTTTCTCCCTTCCCCGCCATTTACTTACCTATTTCCTTAACGACACTAATCTGTTACACTCCGGAGGGATAAATTATTACTGTTTATTCAAGGAAATCGGAAATTAATGGAAATTTATAAGATAGGTCCATAAATCAATGATGTTTACATCTTTCATCTTAAATCAAATTCTAATAATATATATTTACACGGTTTCTCTATCATCAAATAGCCGAAATTATATTTTTTCCTGAAAGTGTTGAAGATATAACAAGCTTTTACCAAAATGGTTTCTGAACAATAATGATATCTATGACAATAAAGACGTGTCAAATTATATATGAAGCTTATTGAAATAAAAGAAATTGAAATTTTAAGGGTAATTAGAGTAAAAAAGTGAAAACTTTTTCAAGAATAGATAGACTTTCTGCAAATTTGTTATATTGTTGTGGGAGTTCTGAACTACTTAGTGCACCCAGCCAAGGTTAGAGCTGGCCTACTTAAAAATTTAAATATAATAATTTTTACACCATTAAATAAAATCAATTAAACCAGTTATTTTACATGAATTTATGCATACATTGTTTTTGAGCTTCGATTCCGGAGATTACTTCTCCACCATCGACTGTCCTTGATCATCTTTTAGTCCTTGTTTTTAATAAGAGGAAAAAACTATTTAAAGAAAAAAACCTCTTTTCCGATAATTATTTCAATTCCATTATTCAATCTTCAATCCGATTAATAAACTCAATTTTTTTTTTTTTTTATAAATTTTATTAAACCAATTATTTTACATTAATTAATGTATACATTGTATTTTGCTTCGATTCCGGAGATAACTTCTCCACCATCGAGTGTCCTTATTTATCTTTAGTCCTTGTTTTTAATAAGAGGAAAAATCTAATTAGATAAAAAAACCTCTTTTCCGATAATTATTTCAATTCCATTATTCCCCAATCAAGTCGATTGGTATCCTCTCCCTCACCCCATCCCATTCCCCAGCCTCCTCCTCTAATAATAAACTCATTTTTTTTTTTTTTTTTTTTTTTTTTTATAAATTTTATTAAACCAATTATTTTACATTAATTAATGTATACATTGTATCTTTTGCTTCGATTCCGGAGATAACTTCTCCACCATCGAGTGTCCTTGATCATCTTTAGTCCTTGTTTTTAGTAAGAGGAAAAATCTAATTAGATAAAAAAACCTCTTTTCCGATAATTATTTAAATTCCATTATTCCCCAATCAAATCGATTGGTATCCTTCCTCCTCTTCTCTCCA
>JALMQS010000087.1:7850051-7915634 GCA_024734495.1 Forficula auricularia
AAATCTCATCTATCATAAGCTCAAAGTTAAACGTGAGTTGAGTTAAATAGCCAATGTATTTTGTAATTTTCTGTTGCACCACTCGAGTCACACCTATTCAGTATTTGTGAAATCCTTGCCGAGAACAAAACTAGGCTTATGAATTAGATAAATTCAGGCATCAAAATTAAAGGCTTTAAAAGTTTTATTATAAATCAAAGTAGAACTCTGATAAGCTTATTGTGAATGTTACTAACAAATTCGCCTAGAAAATAGATAGAAGGAATAAAGAGAAAATCCGCTTCGGGTGAAGTGGGGGGGGGGGGGGGGGGGGGGGGGAAAAGAAAAACGGTTCTAAGTTTTCCCTGAATTTTAATGCTCTCTATCTCTCATTCCCTTCCTTTCGCCAAGTTCAATTCCTTTTCATAATCATAGGCTAAATTTGGCTCGAGGCAAATGGATTATTAACAAAAGCCTCGGCGTGAGAGAACCGCCTTTGAGTTCAGTAACCTGCTAGCCCACTTAAGAAGCCTTTCATTAGCCCAGTACTTTCCTTTCTTAAGCTTGCGTGGGTGTAACATTCCTGGGAATTTTCAAACAGTGATATTTTTATTTTATTTTATATTATTTCCTTAGGTAACATTGATGATTTGAGAGTAGCCGGTAGAGCAGTGACTAAGGGCCAGTTGTATGTCGGTTTGTAAAGTCTTTGTTAAGTTGACAAACGGTCAAACCTTAGTATTCACCGAGGGGTGAACCGCAATTGGAATTATGTGTACACCGCCTTTGGAATTATTTGGGATTACTTTGGAATTCATTAGATAATCTATTGTCATCTATTGTCTTCTAATACTTAGAAATGAAAGTGGAAGTAGGTGTACACGATTTTAGGTCGCGGTTCACCCCTTGGTATTCACCAAGTGCTCGGCCGGATGGATAATCAGATGAAAGTGCGTTTCATCTGATTGGACATCCGGCCGAGCACTTGGTGAATAATAAGGTTTGACCGTTTGCCAACTTAACAAAGACTTTACAAACTGACATACAACTGGGCCCGAGGGGTGAACCGCGGCCTAATATCGTGTACACCTACTTCCACTTCCATTTCCAAGTAGAAGACAATAGATGACAATAGATTATCTAATGAATTCCAAAATAATTCCACATAATTCGAAAGACGGTGTACACCTAATTCCAATCGAGGTTCACCCCTCGACTGGGCCTAAGGCGTTTGACATCGCATCGAATCTTTCCTTAGGGATAACAATTTTCATCTTTGTCAAAAATGCAAAGCACCTCACTAAATCCAGGGAAAACCACCCCTGTGGAAAATTTCCCCAGGAAAATTACAATGGTGAGAATACTTTCCATAGTAGCTCAGAATTGAGTATGGCGCTTGAAGAAGAAGAATATTAATGTACAGTAAAACCTCATTTAGAAGAATGGTGGGATTGACATTATGGAGCCAGCTGAAACTCAACCTTCACAACGAAGACCTCCGTAACATGTCCCGCGTGAAGGATATGTAGGTACACGTCAACGAAGCCAAACACAAGTGGGCTGGCCATGTCATGAGAAGGAGGGATGATAGAGCGCCGCGTCACAACTATGGATACCCAATCACGTTAAAAGACCTCTTGGCCGACCACCTATACGATGGGTTGACTCTTTGACTGAGCGGAACACCATGAGATAGCAGATGCAGCGTGATTAGGTATTGGACGACCCTTGCAAAAGATAGAGAAGGATGGTGCGCAAGTTGGGACTAGCGTGCACCAAACCGGCGCACTGAGGAACGAGTCGCCAAGTAACCAAGTAAGTATAATATATAGCGTAAATCGATGAGAATTGTTTGATTTGCTACTTTCCCGTCCAAATTCCTGATAACATACTTAATTAACGGCGTCTGACATATCTCTATATCAGGAACACGCCATGCATGTGGAGGACATTTTAAGCTCCTACTTGGATCATGATGTGTTCTTGGTGGGTGACTACAATTTATCGGGAATCTCATGGAAAATATCCTCCTCCGGTGCTTCACATAGCTTTGAAGAAAGAAGTACCTCATCTACAAGATATTGTGCGGCGCTTTTGACAGACAGTTTCAATTCCTTAGGTCTAAGTCAGTTCAATTTGTTCACTAATAGTAAGGGTAATATCCTCGACTTATGTTTCTCTAATCTTAATAGTAAAATAGACTTAAGTAACGATATCTTGTCCAAAATAGACGAATTCCACCCTGTCTTAAATATATCTCTTAATTGTGCTAGTAGTACTAGACGTGTGTCACCGTCATTTAGTTCTTTAAAATCAAAATGGGTCAGTTATAATTTTGCAAGATGCAACATTGAAGTCCTTAGTCAAAAATTGAAAGAAATTGATTGGAATACCACTTTATGTAATTTAGATTTATCTTCTGCGGTAACGAGGTTTTATGATATAATAATGTCCCTCATAGCAGAAACATGCCCTAAAATGCATTGCAATAGTGCTGGATACCCATCATGGTTTTCTAAAAAACTTATTTCGCTAATAATTAACAAAAAAATTGCCCATAAGAATTACAAGAGTAATCAGAGTGAAACAAATTATAATGATTTCAAAAACTTAAGGTCTCTGTGTAAAGCCGAGGCTACACTTTGTTATTCTACCTATATTTCAAATATTGAATCTAATGTGCCAAACAATATAAAAATCTTCTGGAACTTCATTAATGCAAAGAGGGGCACAAAGGGATATCCTTCCAGCATGTTCCTCGATGAATTCAATGGCTCCAATGATGCACAGATTTCCAATCTTTTTGCTGAATTCTTTAAAAACGTCTATAGCTTGGCTACAACAAATGTAACATTTGACTCAGACACTATTGCCAACTATTGTGCAAATACTCTAGTCCCCGATAAACATGCTAGTAATATTCCAATTACAATTTCCGAGGAAGAAATAATCACTGCATTAAAGGAATTGAAGCCCTCTCTCACCGTCGGCTCTGATGGTGTACCTGCTTTTATAGTCAAAAACTGTTCTTTGTCTCTTATTAAACCCTTACTTATATTATTCAACCTCTCTCTCGAAGAAAAATTTCTACCTGAACTATGGAAAAAATCATTTATTACTCCCGTTTTCAAGAGTGGCTCACGCAATAATATCAGAAATTACAGACCAATAGCTATAATAAGTGCGATACCAAAATTATTAGACAAGATTATGTACAACAAGATTCTTTTAATTTGCTCTGATGCGATTTCCAGTAAACAGCATGGATTTGTACATTCTCGTTCAACTGTCACTAATCTTACTCTATTCACAAATTCTATTTTCCTCAGCCTTAACAAAAATACACAACTCGACGCTATTTACCTTGATTTTAAAAAAGCCTTTGACCTCATCAATCATGAAATTTTGTTGCTAAAGCTTAAGTACTTTAATCTTCCAACTAATATAATTCTATGGATTGGAAATTATCTCTCCGATAGATATTCAATCGTCCGAATCAATGGCGCGGTATCCCAACAATTCTTAGCACCCTCTGGGGTCCCTCAGGGTAGCCACATTGGTCCCCTATTGTTTCTTTTATTTATTAATGACCTGGTCAATGTAACTCAACATTGCAATATATTGCTATTCGCAGACGATATCAAATTGTTTTTTGACATTTCTAAAGTTTCAGACTGCAACAAGCTACAATCCGACCTAAAAAACTTAACTATCTGGTGCAAAGCAAACTTATTTTTTCTAAATTTTGACAAATGCTTCACCATTTCATTCTCAAAAAAGGAATATTTTATCTCATACAATTACTATCTGGACGATACTTCTTATTGCACTAGAGTAACTTCAATCAAAGACCTTGGTGTCACCTTTGACTCAAAGCTCACGTTTAATGAACATATTAATCATGTGGTTAGTAAAGCTAACCGAACTTGGGGGTTCATATTTCGCAACACTAAAGCTTTTAGGAGCCCCAATTGTATCAGATACCTATACATAAGTTTGATTAAATCTGTCGTAATGTATGCTTCAACAATCTGGAGACCGAATCTAAAAACCAACATAGCTAGACTTGAAAGAATTCAGCATAAAGTTTTGAGACATCTAGCGTCTCTCTCTGGTAGCCCTATGTCTAGATACGATCATGACTACTTGAAAATCGCTGAAACTTTCGACATGTCAACTATTCTTTCGTCTATGATTGCTTCCGACAACTTATTCACTTTTAAAATTATGTCTGATACCATTCGTTGTCCTGAGCTTAAAATTCTTTTTCCACTGAACAATCCCTCGTACCCACTACGACAGAATCAACCATTCTATCCACCAGTTCCATTTACACGTCATTCCGAAACCAACCCTATTTATAGATTAAGCATCGCTTATAACGCCCTTTCCCAAAAAACATGCGTTTTGAATTTTACTATAGATACCAACAGAATGTCTAGAATTATAAAAATAAACACACTTTCATATATTTAAATACTCACTATCATAATTATTATATCTGATTTACTCTGTATTGTTGTTTAGTATTTGTATGTTTAACATTATTGTTTTTTTCTCTACTTTTTACTAAGTAGTGTTTCTTTGTATTACTTTTTGTAATGTTTTTAAAGGCACATGCCGTTGAAATAAATAAATAAATAAATAAATAAATATAGGTATATTATATTGATCCTAAACCAAGTTTCTACAACTTTACATTTTTGAATTATCTTGGGTATCGGCATCCATGTCAACCGAACTCCATAGAAAAAAAATAATGGTTGAAAATGGGTTTTCTTAAAATTTCTTATATTTTTAACAAAAAGTGAGTGAATTTAATACTAGTCTCGAGCATACCGAGCAATCTAAATTTTTTTTTAAATAAAATTTGAGCCTCATGCCTCTCCAGCAAAAAATTGTCTGAAGGAAGTTATTGTTTATTGATAAGCGTTACCACGTCTTTCTCCATAATTTCCTGGAAAATCCCTCTAAAAAAATTTTTGATGAAACAAATTTCATAGACACAAGGGGCTATTGACCTAAAAGGGGAAATAATTTCATTTACTTAAATTATAAAATAGGTACAAATTATTATATTTATTTATCAATTGAATGAGTGAATGTTTTCAATAGACTTTATCGAATTAAGGTCTTGCACAAGCGCTAAAATTTTACTGACTGTTAATGTCAACAACCCGGTATGCATCATTTAGCGTGAAAGCAAATAAAACAAATGTAATTATATTACTATGGGATTATTTCAATATAGTAACTTATAAAGTTTTTAATATTGTAATTTTCCCAGCTCCCTGTTACAACGAAGCGGAAATGCTATCTATGCTTTACAAATTTTAATAGTCCTTTATTCTCTAAGTATTAAAGGAAGTATAATAGTTAATTGTAACAAAAAAAAGTACAAATAAAAAAACTCTATAGAATTTAATAATTTAATATAATATGAATGCTATAGTAAAAGTACAAAACATTCATCCCATTGGGAATTGTATATAGAATTTGAACGTCTGTCATTTTTAGAGATAAACTAAACTTTAAATTAAATCTGACAAATGTTATAATCGAGTTTATAAACAAAATTTTATTCAAATTTCCATATGAAATATAATGAGATTTTTTTTATTCATTAAATATGTCTTGTCAAAACATATAAGTAGTAAAACTTTTGAGACTAAAATTATAAAATTTTAAATTCATTTGTGTCCTAATGTAATTAATTTCTGATCTATCTGTCCCGGTTTGAATGTATGGTTCGGGTTCCCAGTCAGTTTGTCATTTTGTCCCGGTTATTTGGAAAAAATGATTAAGAGCTGCCTGGGCAAAGTTAATTGTGAATTAAATTTTAGTAGATTTCTCGATGCGATTAAAAATACAAAGAAATAGAAAAAAGTAAAAACTTTTTTAATTACGCTTGCTAGTTAAAACCGGAAAAAGTAATTTCTTTTGTACATTTTTATCTGAATTTTAATCTCAATTGAATAGGTAATCTCTCTCTCTCTCTATAACAATATCGTTTTTGTCCGAATGCAAAAGGCCATTCCTAGAATAATAGAAATTAAGAAATTAATCTCTAATATTCTAAAACAGGTCTGGATTTATATTTGGCAGGTTTGAACTTGTATTGGGCTTTCTTGCAATACACATTAACTCTAAAGAAAGAGCAATGATTTTATCCGCGCTTTTTGTAGATATTTTCATTGATCAGATTCTAATGAAAGAATCGCTCACCCGTACATTAAATAATAAAAAAGTGAAAACTTTACTAAAGAATCGGTACTCTAGAGTTTATTAAAAAAATCTTCAAAACGTTTATTTTAACTACAAACTTTTCGGGAGAATTTCTCCCTTTATCAGTGGAAAAATTTGTAATTGAAAACGAAAAAAGTTGCTTTCTTTAAGGTTTAGAAAGCAACACTAAAGAAATTAAATATATTTTGAATATAGACAATGTTAAAAATTGTCTTGTTGACGAAATTATGTTTAATTTAAATAAAAAATATAAATATTTACGAAAAGTTATTTTTCTCTAAAAATTTCTGATAAACATTTTTTTCATTGTTACATTGTCCGGTGGGTGAGGATCTACGACTTCCCCCCATCCCACCCTTCGAGGGCCACCTCTCCTCCAGGACTCGGGCGACTCCCCTAGCAGTCGGCTGGCTGCTGGGGGAGAGGGGCCACCCATTCCTATATAAGTCGTGGTTCTCGTGGGGGAGGTTGGTCGGGATTTGGGATGGGAAGGCTCTAGTCTGATCCAATTATGTATTTACGATTAGGCCCGCGATGCCCGGACAAAATTTTAGGGGCGCTAAAATTTTAAAGGCTTCAAAATTTAAAGAACGATTAAGATTTAAAAATCAATTTTGCTTAGTTTTGCTGAGATTGTATGTACAAATATTTAAAATAAATATTAAAAAAAAGTTTCTTAAGAAATTTTTTTAAACACACCATATTATTTATATTACTAAAATTGAATTGTTTTAATACTATTATTAATTAGATAATATACCTAAAGATATCGTTCGTTTATGCTTTAATTCCAAAAAATTTATACTTTCGCGGTTAAGATGTAAAATAGTATTAATTTCCATATTTAGTTTTTATTTTTTTATTTATAGTGAGATTAATCTCACTAAATGTAGGGTGTCCCGAAATAACTTCTATTTTTTCTTTCAGAGTCGAATGAAAATGAAGTAAATTTACATTATATTGAAAATCTTTTTGGTAATAGTTTAGAAGTGAGTCTTGCAAATTTTAAATAGTTGTTATTATTTCAAAGGCAAATCAATGCTAATATGCTTCTGATTACTCCCAAAGCGAACTATGTTTTGGGGCTCCATTCCTCTGTTAACGACATATCTCCCGAGTTTATCTTGGTTTCACCCGAAAAATTCCAATTCTTTTAATTGAGAGTGGAAAAATCTAATTAATTTAAATAAAAAAAAAGAAAACAAAATCCTTTGAGATAATCTTCTTTTAAATAGGCTGGCAAAAGCGGGAACTGTTGTCAGCCACCAAATGAACCACATTCTCTGCAACTCTGACGCGGAATTTTCGAGACTACTCATCTCATGCTAGGGAGCAAGCTGTTTCGAGATGATATCTTTAACGGAGACGGCAAATGTTTTCTATTTCTGAAAAGTGTAATGGGTAGCCACAAAGGAGACGGAAAAGTATTCAAAAAAAAACATTACCACCAACAAAACTAATATAAATCTCTGGAGAAATTGTCCGTAACTTACAAACCATGGCTTTGTGGTTGCCGCCTCAGTCTCATTTATTTGCTCTACCTTCATGTATATTGCATAAAGTTGTCTATATAGTATTTACCTAAATAAACGTTTCATAATTTAGTTTGGTTGAAAATAAATACATGTATTTCTATATGGAATATGTTTTAGCTTGAATAATTAAGAGTAACAAATATATTAGAAGAAATTTTCTCTTCGGAGAGAGACGGACTGATAGAAATCTTAATTAAGAATTGATGTAAAGCAGCACAAGGATAATGAAAAAATTCTCCCTAATAAAATATATTTATTGGACAGTCATTTTTATCCCCACGCAAAAACAGACGTTTTGGAGGATTTTCCTTCTCTCTTCAGAGTTTAAAAGGGGTCAATGAGGGAAACATCCGAGATACTTTCCCGCTACAGCAGTCCTCGATATTTGTCTTTCCTCAAGAGAATCATCAATAGATTTTTTTGGATTATTATTCCTTAATTTGATCATTAAAAATTGTTTCAGATTGTTCTACGAGCAATGTTCAGGAATTTGAGGAACCGACCATAGATTCATGCCTGATTTTTTAATTAGAGCTGATTTCTCCAGATTTTCTCTAGTCTCTATTAAATCGGAATGATGGGTTGTAAGTTCGTTGGGAATCTTAAAATAAGGGTTGCACGGAGTCTCCAACACATCACCCAAAAAGTTAGTAAGCTACAGTTAAATGGCGTCACTAAAGACAAATCCAAATGATTTTTATGAAGTACAGTACCGTTTTGAGGCTAATCCGTGGTCAAGTGAAGAGGAGGTGTTTTTTCTCGAAACAACAAAAGCTGGTGACGGATTATTTTGTTCAAAAGTGAACTTTAAAAACAATGTATCTATGTGTACTAGGGTGGTCCTTTTTTTTGAACCACTACTTTGGCCGGAATAAAAAATAGATCTTTTAATGGCAAAAACCCAATGTTATATTTAGATGAGAAACTTACATCGCTGGGGCAACAGGTTATAATTGAGATAGAGACTTGAAACTTGGGGGATATTTTATTTATTTATTTCGAATCATAGGAGCCCTTATAAAATTCAAAAAATACCCAAAATAAGGACCACCCTAATGTGCAGACATACAAATGGTTAACTTGTAAAATAATAAATATTTAAACCTGCTTCTACAATAAATAAACGTTTTCGAAAAACATTTTTCCGTTGATTTGTGTCCTTTTTTGATTATCCGCGGAATTGTCTTAACTGTGGTTGCCGCGCCACCCAATTCCGCGAATAAATAAGAGTTTACTGTACTGACCTTTAAATGATACGTGTCAACATTTCATAACAATCTGTTATTTAGTTGACAAGAATAGTGGTTTCAGGAGTTCACAGTGTCCTTAGTGAACTCCTGAATATGGGCTTATACCACGAAATATATATAGACTCGTGCTAAACAAGCATCTGATCTTTTATTTATGTGAAACCTACCTAGTATTTTATATTTTAAAAAGTTTCTAAAAAAAATTTCAAAATTTTCTTTGCTTTATTTAAAATGTTTAACCAAGAACCCACACCATTCTCCCTTAACAAAAAAAATATAGTAGCTTAAGTAGAGATTTTCTAATAATTTCTCATTGAACTTAATTACAATATAAATAATTATAATTTATGAAAAGAATTTAGTTTTTAAGGTCTTCATTTCAACTATTATCAAAGAAATTAAATCCTTAAAAACTAAATTATTTTCATAAATAATTCGGTTGTCACCGCGAGTTGTATTTTTGAAAAAAATCCATCTTATTTTCAATAATTTAAAAAAAAAAAATAAAACCGACTTCAAAAAATTAAATGCAACAAATAAAATACTCTAAAGGGTATAAAATAATTATTATCTTATTTAGTTACAACTAAACTACGAAATATTAACATGAAATTACTTTTTGAAGTCGGTGCCAAACAAACTATACCTATAAGCAAGCGTACCAACCAAACGTAGGTACTAAGTAAGATCCGTCGAGTGCGATTCATAAAAGGTATCTGTTTGGCACCGACTTAAACAAGTAATTTCATGTTAATATTTCGTAGTTTAGTTGTAACTAAATAAGATAATAATTATTTTATACCGTTTAGTGTATTTTATTTGTTGCATTTAATTTTTTGAAGTCGGTTTTATTTTTTTCTTAAAAATTTTTATTTTTCTATTTTTAGTGATGTTATTAATAGTGATCATATCATCAGAACTTGACCAAATTAATATGACACCATTCCTAAGATACCCCTTTTCCAATAAAAAAAGAATCATTGAAATCAGTTCATAAACAAATAAGTTAGTCCTGAACAAACCTAACAAAAAAGATCTAATACCTATAAAAAAAAATGGGACCAATCGGAAGGAAGACTGGACCCAATGCAAATTTTTTTTTTTAAAATCGGTTCACAATTGGCGGAGATATGAGATAACATAGGCACAAAAAAAAAAAATTCAATCGAATAGAGAACCTGCTCCTTTTTTGAAGTCGGTTAAAAAGAGATACTTATTTTCTGCTTTATAATTTATATTTTTTGAAATCCACCCTCCGCTTTAATTTCCATTGATATGTATCGAACATATTCACTCCTTTATTTTTAATTTCTTACTCACAACAAAACAGAATAGTAAATGATTTCATTAACATATTCAATAATTACCATTCTAGCATGTTTATTCTCCCAGGAATATATCATTTTATTTATTTTTTTATTGTAATAATATTTTAATAATTCCAACGCGTTCGTTGGTTCCTTGGTTCGAATGCCCCTCGTCCTCTCTCAGACGCGAGTTATCGCAATTTCGCTTGTTTTCATGTTTAGTCTAAATCATTTCAAGTTTTTAAGACATTCATTAAATTTAATTGGCTTACTAAGTACTCTCATTTTATTCGCCGGTGCGAAATATACTCGGAGACATCAAAAGTGAAGGAAAGGGCGGTCGAAGAACGAAGACACTTAGCCCTTAGGGCGGGGGACGAAAGGGCGAAACGAAAGCTTCGGTAACACAGAGGGAGATGGCAAGCCTTCAAGGGCGTGGCAACACCTTTTTGTCCTAAATAACGACGGCTCCAATTTCAATTCATTATTATTCCGTATGCACTACATTTTATCGATCCCACTAAAGTGATATTATAAGCCGGACATAGACGTAAGGGATTTTTGAGAGATATACCCCGACAAGATTACCCTAGCAAATAGGCTATCGTATCATATACGTATGTTAGAGATAAGATATGTATTTCGTAGGCCTCATATAGAGCTTCTTTTTTTTGTAAAATTATTTCCACATGCTTTTTTAAACTTGAATTCTTCACTTCAAATCTAGTAGAACTATCTCCGCTCTTTCTCATTTTTATAGATATTACCATGCCTTTTGTTCTAACGGGATAAAAATAATAATCCCTTCAAAGGCTTCATTTGCGAAAAATACAAGAATTTCTAAGATTCAACACCCCTACGTGCTTAAACTGGATACCAACAGAACAAACGCCAACTCGTTTTTCCCTATGACCTCCAGAGATTGGAACTCTCTTCCTCCAAACGTCTTCCCATCAAGATATAACCTTCAATTTTTCAAGACACCCAGAAACCTTTAACTCCGACCCAATTCCTAAATTTCTTCTTATTTTCACGATACAAAGATTTCACGATTCAAAGATTCGTCCCTGTCTCGAATATGGCTCTCATCTTTGGAGGGGTGCCTCCAAGTATTCTCTTGCTACACTGGATGCGATTCAGAAGCGAGCAATTAAACTAATAGGAGACCCGGCTCTAACCAACTCACCGAAGAACCGTTCCTGCCCTTTTCCTGTACTACAGATACTATCATGGTGTCTGTTCAGTTGAGCTGAAATCAATTATCCCCCTCTAAAGCCCTCTTTACGAGAAACACGGGGTTTTCCAACGCTCAGCACCCGTTCGCTGTCAAATTGGATAAAAATCGAACAAGCGCTTTCGCCAACTCTTTTCTCCCTATGACCTGACTGAAACTCGCTCCCATCCACCATCTTTCCCGCGACTTATAACCTTCAGCTGTTTAAGACCCGTATCCACAGATACCTTCGACCCCTGCCCAGCCCATAAAATTGCCTCTTCTTCTTCTTCTTTTCACGATGAAGGGGCCAACCAAGGCCTTTAGGGGATACACCTTCTTGGTGTAACTCCTTCTCTCATCAATTTCATTAAAAAAACAATCCCCCACAGATGTTGTACCTTTTTATTGCAACTTCTTCTTGTATCATTATCATTATAAAAAAATATAAATAATAATCAAATTTTGACTCATTATTCTAATTTTTTGAAATTTTGCACACATACGTATTGCAATGAAAATTTAATATTTCGTCAGTTCTAATGTGATTATAAACAAGAAATCCCACCGATTACAAGATATTATATATAAGTCAAAGAGAGTTTTCTATATCTATCACAATAATCTTTGATAAATAAATGAAAATTATATGGGATGGTGCAAGGGAAAACGACCCACCGACCAGTTTTTTTAGAAAGGACAAAAATGTGAAATATAATATAAATAAACAAATAATAAAAATAAATATTGAAAAATTAATAACTCGGTTAATTTTTGGAATTATTAAGCGAGACAAAAAGAGTTTTGTTCGTTTGATTCGCTAGCAACAGAAGATGCCATTAGCTCGATTTTGACCAGGGTGAAGAAAAGGTCCCTTTTCCCTTGCACCATCATATATATCTATATATTTTTTTAGTTCAATCGATTGTTAACAAAGGTGGTTTTCTTTTACCCTTTTCCTGGATTTATCGAGACATATAATATTAGAGTTTTATAATTTATAGTCCAAAATAATTTACTTATAATAATTTATTAATAAAGACTTACCTATAGAGAGGGATTCCGGCGTCATCTCGAAACCAAAACACCATATAGACCTTATCGTAGCCTGGAGGTGTGACATTACACGGCAAATCGATGCTTTTGCCCTCGACCGCTTGAATATCAACAGCAACCACTAAAAGTCAAAAGAAAAAAATTCAAGATTAGTACATATATTAAATTGGAGAAGAAAGAGAAATTATTTTAAGACATGGTAGACTGTGCCCAAATTTTAAGGATTTGCTAATTTTTTGTAAGCAAACTTCAAGGAGAGATGTGTATGAAAAATATAAAATTTTGTAAAATAGTGTTGAAGAATGCTAAAATGGCGTTAAAATGAAGATGTGGGTTTGCTTGATTTAAAATGTTTAAAAAAAGTCAAATTATAAAATTTTGGCAAATACCGGTCAGGTTTACAAGTAGGGCTTAACGATCCCTAGTATCACAATGTTTCAAAGTATATAGTAACTATATAGATTTCGAGAATATATATAGGCACTATATAGTTATTATATAGTTTGAAACATTGTGCCACTGGGGATTATTTAGTCAAAAAGTGATTAAGTTTGACTCGAAACGTTGTTACAAATCAAATTGTAAACTGTGAACAAATTCTGATTAAGTTTATAGGAAGAGAGTTAGTGATATTTAGTGAAAGTGCTATATTTAAGGTCTGGTTTCTTATTAATTAAAGGCAAGAAATTAATAATATGCCAATTGATTTGTATAATTTATTTTTTTATTGCAAGAGGAATGTAGCTAGCACTGAACAAGAAATGTCTTTCTCCAAGACACAATGAGATAAGGAGTTTTCATATTATTATTATTATTTTCCTAATTATTTTATTTATTGAACGATAATGTTGTCAGAAGTTACACAAAAAGGTATTTCTATCGATCCGAACATGTGAAGAAAAATAAATTTCATGAACTGGATTTAACTCAAAAGTACTTTAATGCAGGTCTCTAAATCATTGTTGATTCATTTATTTGTACAATACATAAGTTAATTTAGGCATTAGCTCTAGTTCGCCGTCAATCTATGCATTCATATCGACAGAGCTACCGACCGACTGCGTAACTTCCAGGGGCTTTGGTGCATAATTCTATAATATTTGTTAACATAATAGCGCTGGGGACTTCAGTATACACTTTTCTGGACTTTTCTCGGACTGGAAACTTAAACGAGGACCGGAGCGATGATGTCAACATTGAAGTCCAAGTTATAAATTCTCAATTATCAATCAATCCATACGAGACATACTATTGAATTTGAGCTTCGATATATACTCAAATGTAGCATGTAAATGAGTTAGTTCTTTATTGTAGCAAGTTGTTGACTCACTATTAACAGACTCGATCTTATAGAGCTCATAAGTAAAGTAGCATCTAAGTTCTTTAGAGGGTGATCGTCATTGAATTTTATTGGTTGAATGGTGTGGGCTAAAAAAGATTGTAATCTTCTTTCTCAATTGCGACCGTTACATGAATAGGTAAATGACTGTTTCCATACAGGCAGAAGATGGGATTATATTAGTAAGACATAAAAGAGGATTTTGTTAGATTCGTCCAATGGCGGCTTGCGATTTTACTTTCAAACTACTATTGAAGGGAAGAAAGTCTTTTAATGACATCCAAATTCAATTCGAGAATTTTCACAACGGTTTCTCTAAATACTAAAAAGTCAAGTTTTAGAGTTCCTCTATATCTATGCAGAGCCTTGACTGAGACAAAATCAGTACGATGGATAGAAAACAAATTCCAAAACTCATGAATTTCAGAGGATTCATTTTCTTTATTTTCGAATACTATTCCAAATAATAATAAACGATGAAATCAAGGAAAGTGCACTTTCCTGAACGTTATCTAAGATGTTGTTAGATGATTTTGTTTAAATATCAGAAAGACTGTGTAATCCTCATGACTAAAACAAATTCTATTTGTGCCATTAATTGGCACTCTCTTTTATTTTCGTATAAAAAATCACCAACTCTGTTATTCACAGAAATAATTACTTTTTATCTAATAATGGTAGCTTACTGATAAATAAAAATAAAAATGTATAATTTCTCGAAAGCCCTAAAGCTAGAAAGTCCGAAACTTATTTGTTTTCATTATAGTATAATATAGTATAAGAATTCAATAAGAAAGAGTAAAAAATACTTCTTAAAAATGAAGAATTCCTCATTTCCGACATTTCTAAAACAGCTGAAAAAAATTGAAAATTTTGCAGTGAAATAATGCCCCATTCGAAAATCAAAATAATTGAACCTATTAATACATAATAGTGATATAATAAATTTCATGTTCATTCATGCCTGTCTAGGAACATTAACTGGCTGAGTATATAATCGTATAAGTATAAAGTCTATCTAGTCAAGTATGTAATTAATAATTTAACATAATCCAGCTTGCTAATCGGTTAGTTTAGGTACTATCAAACTATCCAGACCACAGTTTCTCACGCGATATGATATGATATGATCTCACTACCGTAATGAATTGATATACCAGGTGTATAACCTTAAATCCGCTGTTTGCTCATCGATGGCGCTAGTGCTCGTATTGAACTACCATGGACACGCCATACATTTTATTTCATGAGTTTAACGTCTGACAACATTAATCAGTGATCATTGTTAACAATTTCATAACACAAAGTCTGTTTTTCCTTGGGTAATCATGTCCAGTTTTGTGCCAGAAAAAGAGCATATGCGGGAAGCTCTGCTTTTCTGCCTCAGTTTGAAGAAATCTGCTGCCGAATCGCATCGAATGCTTGTGGAGGACTATGGCGACAGTGCTTTATCGGAAACGACCTGCAGGGATTGGTTTCGGCGGTTCAAAGATGGCAATTTTGACCTGTGGGACAAGAAGCGTGAAAATCGGCCCAAGAAGGTTGAGGACCATCAATTGCAGGCTCTTTTGGACGAGGACGATACGCAATCGCAGAAAATGCTTGCCGAGCAATTGGGTGTTACTCAACCAGCCATTTCTAAGCGGCTACGTGCTATGGGAAAGGTTCAAAAGATCGGAAAATGGGTGCCGCATGAATTGAACGACAGGCAGATGGAGCGACGCCAAAACACATGCGAAATCTTGCTTGCCAGACAAAAAAGAAAGTCGTTCCTGCATCGGATTGTGACAGGCGATGAAAAGTGGGTATATTTCGAAAACCCTAAACCCAAAAAATCATGGGTTGACCCCGGCCAACCATCAACATCTTTCTCAAGACCAAATCGCTTCGGACGGAAGACGATGCTGTGCGTTTGGTGGGATCAGCAGGGAATCGTTTACTATGAGACGTTGAAACCTGGTGAATCTGTCAACGCCGACCGCTACCACCAACAACTGATCAAATTGCATCGTGCTCTTCGTGAAAAAAGACCGTATTATCAACAAAGACATGAAAAGCTGATTTTTCTCCACGACAACGCACCATCGCACACGTCAAAAAAGGGCCAAAACTACATGGAGACACTCAACTGGGAGCTGCTACCCCATCCCGCTTATTCACCAGACTTGGCCCCTTCAGACTACCACCTGTTTTCGTCAATGGGCCACGCGCTCGCTGAGCAGCACTTCGATTCATACGAAGACGTCTGAAAATGGCTTGATGAGTGGTTTGCCTCAAAAGAGAAGGGATTTTTTTGGCGTGGTATCCACAAATTGCCCGAGAGATGGGAGAAATGTGTAGCTAGCGAGGGCAAGTACTTTGAATAAATTTGATTTTGCATTCTATGAAAAAACCATGTGTTTTTTTGACTAAAAAACAGCGGATTTAAGGTTATACACCTAGTATATATGAACTAGATAGTTAGTCTGGTGGGATCGAATTTCTTAAATATTTATTTTTCATTTAACTACAAAAATATTAATCATTACTTCATCTAATCTAGCTTATTCTTTCGAGTACATTTGAATTATCTTCATTTTTTCAAGACACAGGTTTCTTCAATTTAAACCATAATATTCTCTGTCGAATTCTATTCTGAGCTGGTTTATGAAATTAGAGGGTAAATTTGTTTTTCACTATTATTCTCGCTTATATGTTTCTAGGCTAAGGTCGAATTAAGAAAGAATTCAGGATACGCGCTTCGGCCAATGATCAGCTTTGTTTAAGTTTGTTTGTTAGCGCGAGTCAAGCCGAAATGAACAACCAGTTTCTATATTAATAAAGTCTTAGGTCAAGACTTCGTTTAAAAGATAAACCGTCCATTAAAGTCCCGAGTCTCAAATCTCTTGAATTTCTTAATTTATAAAGAAATAATTTATATTTAAGGTACAAATCTAAGATTTTAGTAGAAATATTTGTAGATTGCATATCAGAGGGGCTTATCCCCTCAGGAGTTGAACCCAAGTACTAACACGCTTGCCTGGTTTGTTAGTTCGACCCTCGAAGACAAAAATACACTCTGGCATGGAATATATTATATTTCTACTAAAATCTTAGATTAGGACATTAAATTTAAATTATTTTTAACCGACTTCAGAAAAGAAGGAGCTTCTCAATTTGACTGAATTTTTTAATACATTTGGTTTTTATCCTGAGTTGTATTTTTGAAAAAATCCATCTTATTTTCAAAAAAAGATACTCAAACCTTCGTGTCAATTTTTCTTTATTTATTTTAATATAATAAAGTGTTTTGTAAGTAAGTACGTCAAGGTTGACTTAGTTACATATAGATGGCACTGTTCGAACCTCGAGAGAAAAACACTTTGACATGCGATATATTATATTTCTACTAAAATCTTAGATTAGGACCTTAAATATAAATTCTTTTTTAATATATTTGGTTTTTATCCTGAGTTGTATTTTTGAAAAAAAAATTCATCTTATTTTCAAATAAAAAAGATACTCAAACCTTCGGGTCAATTTTTCTTTATTGATATTAATAAAATAGAGTGTTTTGTAGGCCCATACGTCAAGCTTGACTTAGTTACATATAGATGGCAGTACTACCGCTTGAATCGTTTGCCAGTAAGATTGATGATTAAAAAAACATCTTATCATTCAAACTTAAAATATTTCTTCAAAAATAAATAGAATTTGCAATTAAAAGGGAGAGACTGTCATGTGAACCATATTCTCTGCATTTTATACATATTGTTACGGAAAAACTCGTGCCTAAACTCCTGAAAGGATGGAGGTCAATCAAAACCTACTACTACTACATATTGTTACGGTCGACATCTATTAATAAATAAAATCATTTATCTACATATACCATCCTTCATTTTCGCCCCTATATCTTATAATTTGAACTGCGTTTCATAAAACAACCTAGTAAATGTTTACACACTCGAAGGCTTAGAGAAGAAAAAAACATCTCTAATATAAATTCGAGGTGGGATTATATATAGTATTTGTGTCGTTGTCTGTAAAGAGAAAGCGTCCGTCGCTTGATTGAGGCATTCAACGCAATGACATATCACCCCAGCCCGGACCACCCCATAGAAAAGAGAGGGTTGGAGATCCGACCGCAATTAATCCAACCTTCTCCAAACCAGCTCAGTTTATCTCTAGCTCTATTATAGAGCCCGGGGCAAACAACTTTTTTCGGACCTCAAAGTCTCTACTCTCCCACTATATGATAAAATAAAACAAGTCAAAGCGATAGCGCCGGCTCATTCAGGATTTGGTTCAGCTTATTAAATTGACTATTAAACATACCATACAATATTGTTATTCAAACTACATAGAAATAATTCAAGTTGATATTTGAATAGTTAAAGAAAATATTTTAATTAAGCATATATAAATATATCAAAGAAAAGAGAAATGCGAAAATAAACTAAGATGTAAATATGTAGATTTGTAGATTCATATGAGAACGTTAAAGGAAATTTATGACTGAGTGTGATTTCGAAAGTTTTATTGATTTTACAATTTTTTGTCAGTGAACAGAGACATCTAATCAAATTTCATTTTAAAACTACTTAAAAGATCAAGGATAATGAAAAAAATAAAATTCCGAATAAAACAAATTTATTCGAAAGTCATTTTTATCCTCTTAAAAACCGAGGTTTCGGTAGAAGAGAAAAACGTTCCAATAAATTTTATTTTATTTGGAATTTTATTTTTTGCGGAGCTTCGGTACGGCAGAACGGACAACACTGTTTTTAGTGATAAAATAGAAGCAACAACTCGCTAAAAAAGGGTCTAGGTCAGTGTTCCGCAAACTTTTTGTGTTCAAGGTACACCTACCAAATCAATAAATTTTAGAGGTACACCAAAGGAAAAACCATTATTTATTTAATATTTATTTATTAATAAAATCAATACAATATGAAAATATTTTTAATGAGAAATGTGAGCCTGCTTAAGGGAGTTCGAGATAGCTTGTTTATCAGAATGATCTTCAAAAAAATATTTTGTATTTGTGCAGAGTGACAACGTCTTCCTACTAAATTTTTTAATTAAAAAAAAAAATTCTTAATAATGATGTTAATTTCGAATAAAAATCTTAGTTTTGATAATATTAATAAAAAGAATATTAAGATAATTTTTTTCTCATTATAAAAACATTTATTTAAATAACATAAAAACGATTTCAAGAAATAGAGCTGGAATTCTAGACTAGTGCTTTTGTTATATTCTGTTGGTTGCAAATACCTTTTTATTTTTACATTTATGAATAACTAATTAACTAGACTGTCAAATCTATTGAAAAATGTATCATTCGATTCATAAAAGTTGAATTATTGAACTGTATAAATTTGTTGAAAATTGTATAATTTGTATTGAAATTATAGACCTTTTAATAGCTCGGTCCATTTACTTCCATGTTAAAAGGACAATTTTCAATAATTTATTTCTCGGTAATGGGACAGACGATCAATTTCAAATTTCGGGAATAAATATTTAATACATCAGATGGGAAAAATTTGAAAATTTTCTTATAAAAATGATAAACAGTCACGGACCCCCTTAACTGAGTACAGGCGATCAACATATGGAGCAATCGTTGATAAGGATAAGGCACTGTTGGCAAATTGTTTTTAGTGTAATTTTTCTTTTATAAATTTTTCATTATTTATTCATTACTATCTCAGAAACTGTGTTGTAACTATGAATCAAAATTGTCTTAAAATATGTATTGGTTAAATTGAAAGTTTTTACCGAGAGTAGCAGAATTTTTATATATTGAAGGAGACAATAAAAGAGTGTGTCTTCTGCTGGAATTACAAATTTTATTTATTTATAACGAGACTATAGTTTCGAGGGCTTTGCCCTCTTCATCAGTCTATTACAATGTATTCACAGTTCATAAATTAATTCCTGTGAATCAATTGTAATAGACTGATGAAGAGGACAAAGCCCTCGAAACTATAGTCTCGTTATAAATAAATAAAATTTATAATTCCAGCAGAAGAGACACTCTTTTATTGTCTCCTTCAATATGTATTGGTTATTGTTTAATGTTGGTTTAGTTTTTTATAAAAATGGTAAGAAGGGTTTCTTAATTATAATTAAATATGTATGTAAATTTTCCGATATCCCGTAGTATAGTGCAATGATTAATAACACTGCCCAACAATGAAAATGCTTCGGGCTCAAAAATAGCTGATTCTTATGTATTTCCACCTGCTGAATTCAAAAATCACCATAAAGATTACCGATTAGCTCTTGTTTTGGAGATATAATCGATCCAAACGGTGAAAAAGACCATTTTGACCTATTTTCGAGTTCCGTTAGATATTAAACAACAATATTTGAGATCACAATATTTTGTTGAACTAATAGAAAACAGCTTCCTCTTGGATTTACAAATTACCACTTGTTTGTAGCTCAATTAGAACTCGAGTTATAACTAAAAAACTAAAACTACGTGATTATAAAGGATAATAAACATTAATAAAGTAAAGGGAGTGTAGTTTCAGAGTGAATGAAATAAAACTCAAAGAGGTGTATACAATCTCAATATATTTCGGATTATTAGTCCATCATCAGGAGTTTACAGGTTAAAAACTAATCTGTAAATTCCTGATGGACTAATAACACTGGGCAACAAAAAAGAGACAAGCTAAAAAACGACGATCTGATGAAGGCACCACATAAATCTCTTCAGACACGACCATCTGTGAAGTATTATTCCAGCAATGTAGAACTCTTAGAATGTAACTACAATTTGTAAAAAAATAAAATGCACTTTCAATGTTGTTAGCATATGTAATTAAAATGTATCTTTTTCTCTTGATCCGCCACCTACTGTATTTCACAGAAACTAGAACTAAGAAAAAATTTTCATTGTCATATTCGTTTTTCTCAACCCAAAATTGGTAGGAATTGACTCATCAAGTGCTCGAAGCATTTAAAAATTATTTTTTTGTTGCCCAGTGTAATTAAAGGAATCGTAGCCACTAAAGAAGTTGCAAAACAGCAACGAAACGTATGGCATATTTAATCAAAACTTGTATTTAATTTAATTTAAAGTCTTGTCCAACTCCCTACGATTCCTTAAATTCTAATTAATATATCATTTTTTCGAGAAATTGCTCTTTCGAACAATTGTTTTCGATCAATTTGTCTTTCGGCCAATTTACCGGCACCGGCTAAAAAATCATATGTCCTGCAAAATAGCGGGGGTCGTGTAGAAATTTCCTCACTTAAAAAAAAAGTTACATTCAGCGCACCATATAACTTCGAAATTAATTAATTTATTATATTTAAATCAATATAGGTAATTGATGTACCGATGTGTGTCTGTACAAGTGTGTGTTTAGTTATATGATTGCACATTAATTAAATGGAACTGAACTAAGCATTGAAAATGTTAAATACCAATATTTACCACGCATATATTTAATAATGCTAATTGGATTAATGTATTATCCTTTGACCATTGTATGGTATTAGGGTCAGGATCATAAGAAATAATCAAAGAATCTGTAATCAGTTTAAAATTAATACCTAAAGGTTCAGTATCAACAATAATGTAATAAAATTACCGAGTATAAAAATGGAATAAAATAATGACGTTTCATAAAAGAGAGAAAAAAAAATAGAAAATGAGATCAAGAAGAAATAAGTCAGCCAAGTGCGAGTCGGACTTGAGTGTACTAATCAACAAATTTTGTTTTTTAATTTGGTACTAGTACTCAAATTTTGTTTTTTAATTTGGTACTAGTACTCAAATTTTGTTTTTTAATTTGGTAATAGTACTCAAATTTTAACGCTGATTTTGCTTGGTTTGAGTACATAATATATAACTTAAAAATAAACGTATTATAAGGCTCCTCTGATCATTCACAGTTGAGGTTGTCTAAATACAGGCGTTGCCATCAAGTGTTGTTATCTGTTAAACTCAAAGCGGTCAAATTTATAGTTATTGAGACAAGTCTTTCTAGCTAAGGATCTCTGTTTTAATTTTGAAAAAAGAAATGAGTGAGAATTGGATAGTTTAAATGGGGTATGAGTATTGTGAACTAATAATATTTTCTTGATTTATTCGTATAATTCTTTTATGCAAGGGAAAAAGAGATGTTCTTAATTTTTTACTTTAGCATACAGGTATGGTCAAGTATTGTAATCGTGCTTGAAAAAAGTTTTTTTTTCTATATTTTTTTCGAAATATCTCAAAAACTGCTGAAACTATTTTGATTAAAAAAATTGAGCGAAAACATGACATTTCGATCTACAAAAAAGCTTTAATAAGTGAACATCGAAAAAATTATATTTTTCGAGATAATAATTGTTTTGTCAAAATGTCTGTTAGATAGGTTGTCTGTTAGTCTGTGCGTTACCAAATTTTTGTGGACGAGCTAGCTCAAAAACTAGTGTGCATATCAAAACCAAATTTCACAGGTAGTTTTGATGCAGTGAGGTTAAGAGCTGATTAGATTTTGGTGCATATCGACTCAAAATTAAAAGAGGGTTAAAATTTAAAATTATAATTTTTCAAACTAAAAAAATGAAATATACTATCAAATAATAACGAAAATATTTTTTTTCTTTCCAAAATTAAGGAGAAGGGGGGGAGGGTCAAAAAATAAAAATCTAGCCCATTTGAGCAAACTCAACCAAATTATATATACATACATATCTTAGTTAATTATTTCACTTCTTTGTTCTTAAAAAAAAATCTGTAAAAAATGTAGATTTTAATTTTTTTTTTCTATTTTATTTAAGAGTGACCGGATAAAATTGCTTTGATTGTTTTTATATACGGTAATAAAATTACTTAAAATAATCAAACTGATTTATTATTTACTTCAAATTAAAATTAGGCATACAATGAAAATGAAAAGAGGGGCGGTGTTAGTCAACCTCCAGAAAGGGGAGATGGGCCACAAAAGGTTGGGAACCACTGCTCTACTATATTATGAAACTTTTCATATAATTTCTATGTACTGTTTCAAACTCTTGAGAAGACTTTCATCTCCGAGGAAGAAAAAGGTGTTTGTTTGAGTTGCAATAGATGAGCGTCAGAAAAGCTGCTGTTGTTGCTGCTGATGATGATAGGAGTCCACTCTTTGAGTAAAAGGACGAGGCTCGGTTAAGCATTGATGAGTGAGGGAGGTTGCAGGCCAATTACCCCCATCGTCACATGTTGCACATTCAATCCCCCATACAACAGCCACTCGCTTTCTCCTTTAATGAAGTCCATCAACGTTTGTTTATTCTTGCCTTTTAATACCCTGTCGTCCCTGGGTGTGAACTCAGGCCCGTGATAACTGATCAACGCCACCGATAACGCTAGAATCTCTATTCAACTCTATTAGATCTATTCACAAGGCCTTTTATACAAATCCCTGCCGTCGCATCCTCAGTCCTCTCTTCTAATACAAAAGAGGAATTAGAGCTTAGATAACGGATAAACAGAGCCTGATTCGATTTAATGAAAACATCAACAGGAAACCTTTAAAAAAAAGGCAAATTCTCAAAGGCATTTAATGTAATTTTGGGAAGAGAATTAGAGTTTTAATTGAAATTATTTAGTTTGCCGAAAAAATCAGATTTGATGAATCATAAGGAGAAATCATTTATTTTCAAAGTGTATAACAGTTTTAAGAGTTGGGAGGAAATAACGAATAGATTTCAGGAACCAAGTTATTTAGGTAAAGCTGATCATAGAAAAAAGATTCGTAAGCCAAGATTCTTGAAAAATATCGGTTTACATTCATTTGAAGGATCTGGTATTGATTTGTGGAACAGTCTGTCTGTTATTACTTGGGATTATAGTCCTCTTCCTCCTATGATTAAGTCAATTATAAATTTTGTCAAGTCCTAATGTCCTAGAGTTATGAAAAATTTTATTTAGTTCTCACAAGTAGAGATTACCTGAGGTAGAGAGAGGTCATACCATCTTTGTTAAAGTTCCTTAACAACTTATGGCAAATGTCGGGATGGCTAATGCATCGTTTGCACATGGTATCGGGTTTTTGCACAGAATTATTTAAATTACGTTTTGTCTTTTGATGGAAATCTATGATCATTTTATTTATTAATGAGCATACAGTTCTATTTTTTTTCTTGTTTGTTAAATTGTTAATTTTTTATAATTGATTTGTATTGATGTTTTGTTGACCTAGCCACCGAGGACTTGTGCCTCTAAGCAGGTCCAGTAATAAAGATTTATTTATTAATTTATTTATTATCTCACGATTTGGATGAAGGCAGTCCGGAAATATACAAGAGAACTAATATCCAATAAAATATCATTTATTAGAAAAGTTTTTCCCTTTTAGTGTTGTTTCGAAACCGACGTTTCGGAGGATTTTCCCTCCTTCCTCGGATACAAAAAGGTCAATGAAGGAAGTCATTGATCTTTTTGAAACCTGAGGAATGATTTATTTTATACTAGATCTTCTCGAAAAATATCATACCTTACATCATTGAAATTAATTCTTAAGGTAGTAGTTTCGTGTCAATACTAGCAAAAAGTTAATGCTAGAGTATATAGAATAGACAATAAGGATTTATAATTCAGCCCAAAACTTTTGCTGTTTATGTACCACTACTAGACAATCCCGTGCTCGTTTGACAAATCTGGCAACACTCTGGCACCGAGCTTGTATATATTTTATCATAGAAATGTCAGATAAAATACATTATAAAGGGAGATTTATAAAACAAAAAATTCTTAATAAGCGATTGAAAGCTGTTGCGATAATGGCTGATGCGAAAAAACGTCAAAAAAGTTACTAAAGTTAACCCACTTTTTAGATTAAACAAATACGTTGTTGTAATCTTGTTTTTAGTGTAAATTTTTCATTATTTATTCATTATTATCTCAGAAACTGTGACCTAACTATGAATTAAAATTTTCTTAAAAAATGTTTTAGTTATTGTTTAATGTTGGTTTAGTTTTTTGTAACAATCGTACGAAGAGTTTCTTAATTCTGAAAAACTCAATCTTTGCAATTTAATATCTCTGGAACTATATTGTTCATAAATTTCGTTTCGCCACAAATCGATGCAGAGGTATTTAAATAATAACCTGTATAAATTTCAAAAAATCCTAATAAAACCCATATGGTGAAACAACTACCTTAATTATTTCAATCCTGACTGTCACGAGCCCGACATACAAGCGTTAATAATCAAACCATTACTAGCATCTAAACTATTTTTATGAATTTTAAAATTTGCAATTGTATAATAATATAGTGTATTTGTAATTAAAGAAAAAAATTACATAGCAGTTAAATTATTTAATTTGCCGTGGGAAAATGGAGGTGTTCTAAATGTGAAAGATGTTGAAAGACAGTGGCAGGGTTCCTTTATTCTCTTTTATATAAATCTAAAGGGCATATAACAATCTTATTATTCAGAAGGAAATAATAAACAACAGTAAACAGTTTCTTAACTCACGAGTAACTTACTTTTAGTAGCACTATAACTACAGCTTGGAGTAACACAATCCTTCCTTTTCTATCTACAAGACTTATTATCTTTTCCTCTTGGGTATATCTGGTAGAATATAGAGAATAATTGAAACGAAATTGCCAGTCTCATAAATCTTTTTTATTTTCACTTTTAGGCGTGACATCTCTCCGATTCATTTAGAATTAATAATTACATGTAATGGGTTAATCCTCCCTCCTGAGATGCTGATAGAAAGTTATAGTGGAAATAATTTCCATTCTCCTATAATGACAATCTAGTGTTAATTTAAAATAAACTGCAACGGATCGTTGCTAAACTTTATCCAAATTTATTTGAAATATTAATATGTTTGTTCCTTTATTATTAATCAGATATCACTTGCAATTTGTAGTTCATATTGACATTAATTCAAAAATAATTTCATTTAAGAGTCGAGGAATAACCATTCTACATTGGATTTTTGACGTTTCGGTTTTTATTGGTAACCATTGCTGAAGACATAGAGGAATCGACTTAAAATCAAAAATAGCCATCGATTCTCATCTAATACTTGAGGAATAACAATTCTACATTAGGTTTTTGACGTTTCGATTATTATTGGTAACCATTGCTGAAGACATGGAGGAAACGACTTAAAATCAAAAATAACGATCGATTCTTATCTAATACTAGAGGAATAACCTTATTGAATTCCATTTTTGATGTTTTGACTATTAATGGAAACCTCTACTGAAAATGTAGAAGAATCGACTTAAAATCAAAAAGACTAAATTCTTTATGGCCAAACAGCAAGCTTGAGTTGTTCGTCTATACCGGTAGTATAATTATCTAGATGATATTTTGTTATTTCGCCTATCAACCTCAGATAATCAGCTGTACGATTTAAATATGTCAGCAATGGTGTAAAAACACCAATATAAATTATTCCCTCAAGTACTAGATGAGAATCAATCGCTATTTTTGGTTTAAAGTCGATTTCTCTATGTCTTCAGCAATGGTTACTAATAAAGCCGAAACGTCAAAAATCAATATGGAGAATGATTATTCCTCAAGTACTAGATGAAATCAATCGCTATTTTTGGTTTAAAGTCGATTTCTCTGCCTATGTCTTCAGCAATGGTTACTAATAAAACCGGAAACGTCAAAATCCAATATAGAATGATTATTCCTCAAGTACTAGATGAGAATCAATCGCTATTTTTGGTTTAAAAGTCGATTTCTCTATGTCTTCAGCAATGGTTACTAATAAAAACCGAAACGTCAAAAATCCAATATAGAATGATTATTCCTCAAGTACTAGATGAGAATCAATCGCTATTTTTTGGTTTAAGTCGATTTCTCTATGTCTTCAGCAATGGTTACCAATAAAAACCGAAACGTCAAAAATCAATATAGAATGATTATTCCTCAAGTACTAGATGAGAATCAATCGCTATTTTTGGTTAAAAGTCGATTTTCTCTATGTCTTCAACGAAAATGGTTACTATAAAAACCGAAACGTCAAAAATCCAATATAGAATGATTATTCCTCAAGAACTAGATGAGAATCCATCATATTTTAGTTTTAAAATCGATTTCTCTGTCTTCAGCAAAGGTAACGGATAAGAAAACAACGCAGTTGCTATGGTTACTCATAAAAATTCCTCCCAAATTTTTAGCATTTCACAGAGAGAAGCCTATCCATTCTTACTTAAGCAAGGCTAAATGAGCTATATTAAAACTTTCAAATGAATAAATTTTAAAGAATTTAAAAAATTAAAAAAGTACCATCTTACTCTAGAGTAAAGTACTTTAAAATATAATTTTACTAAAAACTTTATTTAACCTTTTGTGTGGTCCCCAAGGTATTTAATTAGGATATTAAATTTCATCAAAATTGGTTAAGTCATTTTCAAGATATTTAGAAAAAACTAAAAAAGTACCGAAATAAAGTACTAATGTTTGTGGGCCGATATGTACCAAAAACTAATCAGCGCTTCATTTTGTTAAACTAATGGTAGGTTTTCAATTTCATTTCAATCGGTGCAACGGTGTGGAAAAAATCGTGGGCCAAAAAAGCGATAACATACATCCATCCATACATACATACATACATCCGCACGCACTAAATGAAAAAATCGCACTTTTTGGCCTCTCGACGAGACCCCATGTAATTTTTGGCAAAACCGTCACGTGCTAATATTCAACCTAATTGAATACTACAATTTGTGACTTTAATTGAGTCCATGGGTTCCGTAGTCTTTACCTGAGGACCCTTTGAAGCCACGCTTGCCCCGAGAGCGATTACAATACTTTACCCATGCCTTGCATTGGATAAAGTAAAAAATGACCTGGAACGAGTGAAAAAATTATCGTTAATTCATATTCTTTACCACTTTATTTATCTGTATTATCATAGTGTATTTATCAAGTGTTAAGAGTTATTAGTTATGTCAAATTTTAATCCGTTTGAAATAAAGGAAGGGAGTGTAAAGTAGGAGTGTCGTAAAATAAATATTTTAATCGTTCATATCTCGTCTTCGGAAAGTCACAGACCCTTGAAATTTGAAACTTAAGCTATCTAGAGGCCACAAGAAGTATACAAGATTTTGGCTAAAATAGAAAAACCGGAAGTTGATGTTTACGTACGAAAGAATTTGCCCCCGCCCCCCTTGCGTTTCGCCACCATAAGTCTCAGAGATAGTAAATTCGAAACTTAAGTTTGATATAGACTAGAAGGAGTACATCAAGCTTTTGGTTGAAATCGGAAGATCGGAAGTGGACATTTACATGAAAGATTTTTCGTTTTTTTTTTTTTTTGAATTTCTCAAAAACGGCTCTAACGATTTTTTTTTTAAATTAGTGTTTTTATCAAGTGTCACGAGTTAGTAGTTGTGCCAAATTTTTAATCCGATTGAAATAAAGGAAGGGGGTGTAAAGTAGGAGTGTCGCGCGTGCGTTATATAAAATTGTTGAAAAGATTTTAAACCAAAATGTCAGTACAACATTTTTTTAATCTGTCTCTTTAAAAAACGAAATAAAAATACATTTTCATTTGATTTTTGTTATTATTTTTAATTTATAATTAATTCAGTGTAATTTCAGAGTAGATAGATCCAGAATTCTTTTATAAATAATTAGTGAGAATCTAAAGTATTATATTGTAAGAGGGGGATAAATTAAATTTAGGGATGAAAGGTCTGGAAGATAAGATATATCGAAAACAGAAGGTGTAGAAATGGCAGGGATCTTATTAATACGGTTTGGTAAAGGAGAGGGAGTTGGGAGTAAATGGAGACTATAGAATTCCAGTGGTCTTGTGGAGACAGACCTTGATAAATGCAAGAACAACGTGAGACAACATTCTAACCCTTACGATTCATCAACGTCACACCTGTGACGTCACGAATACGTCATCCCCCGAGCGATATCACCCAACGAATCACCAAATTCCTCTGCAATGAATAAAGCTTAATGTTTAAGTACATATAATTAAAACTAATAATAGCATTAAGTAAGTAAAGAAAGTTTTTGATCGAAGCTGTATTTTAATAGACTTCACATATATTTGTGCAAATAATGGATGCAAATAAATATACACTTACACTTATATGGTATACAGTGTGGGGACTAAAAAGTAGTCGTTTTTTAAAGAAAATAACTTAAATATAAATACACCACGGCTCGCAAAGCGTCGCTAAACATCACTCCGCGAAACAGAGTTCAATTCTTGTGAACAGTCCAGAATATTCCCGAAGTTTCTAGAAGCTTCCGGAAAGCCTACAGTAGATGGGGCGGTGCCAAAAGTGGGTGAAACCGGACAAACCAAGAGACTGCTTACTTCTTTATTATATAGTATTGATATAATTTTATTTGAAAGACAAAAATGTTTCGAAGGCTTGTTGTATGGAATTTAACGTTTATTTATAACATTTTAGCTAATTTGTCTATTTAATGTTAAATTTGGAATTTCTTGAATGGGGGTCAACTTTTATGATTCCACATTTCGGGTATATTGCATTATTTTAAATTAATATTAAGAATAACCCTTTTATGGGAGTCATACTAGCTTTAGAGGGAAAATCTTGAGAAAAATTAAACCCTCCACACACTGGCCACGTCGCACCATTATGTGAGAAACCTTATTATTATTATTATTATTGATTATCATTACTTATTTTTATTTTTGAGGTCCCAAAGTGGCCATTTTAATACCATAGGGGTTGATTGACTCAACATTATGAAAAAATTCTACAAATTTTTTTATTTTCTTATTTGATTTATTATTGAATTTGATATTGATTTTTGAGCAGCCCAGAAAAATGTGATTGAAAAATAATATAGGTTGCTATTAAAATTACAATATTAGGTATTATGGAATATTAGAAAATATTCCTAAAACTCATCCGGTGTGGGAGGATCGGAGGGATATAGGGGAGATGTGGAAAAGGATTCTCCTTATTTTGCATTTTTCGAATATTTATGCTAACAGTGGCTCATATGGTTAGAAATAAATAAAAAAAAATATCCCCCAAGTTTCAAGTCTCTATCTCAATTCTAACCTAGTGCTACACAGCGATTAAGTTTCCCATCTAAATAACATGGGGTTTTTGGGATTGAACGATCAATTTTTTAATCCGGCCAAAGTAATGGTTCAAAAAATTTGAAACTCTGTAGACTTTATCCTCACAATAGTAGCTATCTTAGAAAATTTTTACACATTTTTAGCTATAACAATTTTGGAGTTACATCTAGATAAAATACTGATATATATCTTAGTATTAGTAAGTTATAGACTCAAAAATTATAATAGCTTGAAATCTGTAAAAATTCTGAGGGATTGCTAGTATTATAAGTATATAGTCTACAGAGTTTCAAATTTTTTGAACTATTACTTTGGCCGGAATAAAAAAATTGATCGTTCATTGCCAAAAATGCCATGTTATTTAGATGGGAAACTTAATTGCTGTGTATATCTGCCCCTGTCAGCGTATATATTCGAAAATACCCAAAATAAGAAACACCCTAATGTGGAGGCCCTATAATAAAAAATGAAACTCTCACTAAGGTAAAAATTAATCTATGCCAATCGTTTTAACAGACAATATAAAATTAATTAATTTGAAAATTAGAGTTTATAGACACCCTCTTAGTAAAACAAACCTCTTTGCATTACATTAGGCCTATTCAGCACATTTCTGATTGTGTGAATTGTGTTGTTAATTAGCGACCTATGATTAAGCAGAAAAGTGACTCCCATGAGAATCCTTGAAAAGCTACAAGAAGCGTAAGAGCTGGTGTGAGATCACATTAAACCCCAAATGAGCTCCATTAATCGAACACCACTATATATTCAATAGAGCATGACATAGCCGCAGCAGCCCTACGGTACCAATTGATATTTACTGCTTACGTACGCGTATTGATCTTGCCACGATCAAGGGTTATGGTACGATTGAATTAATCAAACGGGCGTTAATTTTGACCAGTACCGTGTAGAGTGCAGACCTTTTGAGTTTTGGGTGGAGCATGTTGAATGGGAATCTAGCCCGAGGGAGGGCATAGGTTGGGTTGATGCGAGACCTAGCCAGCGGAAGGAGCAGTGGGGTGTATGATCCACCTATTGCCGCAGGCAGAAAATCCCCATAAAGGCCTTCGATAAGCTGAATAAAAAGATAATAAGTGATTATGATTATTCCAAATACTAATTGGCTTTCGTCCGTTGGAATTCTATTGCTCCCTGACCTACAATTAAATTCAGAAAGCAAATTAGAGGTGAAAGGGAGGCGTAGAAGAATTTTTTCTAACCCAAAACAACCTAATTAACTTCATTCTAGTATCTGTTATAATTACCCAAATATATATTCCTTTAGGTTATATTGTATTGTATGAACCTGAGTAAAGTGAATTATTCCGAAAGATCTCCATAGTGAATCAAAAACTAGGCTTCATAATCAAAGTTATAAATTCATTAGATTCCATGGTTAGACATTATTAAAACTTTAGCTAGTAGCAAACAGTTAAATTAATTAAACAGCCACATTCATAAATAAATTTATTTTGGTACCTTGGTCCAGAGAGAGAATAGAATCCAGAATCTTAGATTGCTTAATAATGCTCTTACCAAATGACCTTACAGGATTCTTCACGGCTCAGTCTATATATTTAAAAATCATTCAAATTTAGGCAAGATGAAATTTTCAAGCGAATTGTGAAAAATATATTTTTCTATGGGGTTAAAATGAAGAATGAATAGTTATTGTGTTTCGCGGTTCAATATTTCATACCTAATTTTAATTTGTCTATGAATTATTTTATAATTAAAATAAATACAAATCTTTTAAAAAACAATCTTCAAAACGTTTATTTTAACTCCAAACGTTTCGGGAGAAACTCGCCTTTTATCAATGGAAAAATTTGTAATTAAAAACGAAAAATGTTGATTTCTCTAAGGTTTGGAAAGCAACATTAAAGAAATTAATTATTTTGAATATAGACAATGTTAGAAATTCTTTTGGTGACGAAATTAAGTTTAATTTAAATAAAATATATAAAAATTAACGAAAAATTATTTTCCCTAAAAATGTTTGATAAAAACATTTTTTACAGTGTTCAGATGGGCGAGCCCCCCCACCATCCCGAGGGCAACCTCTCCTCCCGAACTCGGGCGGCTCCGCTAGTAGTCGGCTGGCCGGTGGAGGGGGTCGCCCACTCCTATTTTTTTTTTTTTTTTTTTTTTTAATGCAATCGAATGCAAGAAGGGGTGCACCAGTAAAGATGCAGCCCCTATGGATCTCGAAAGACCCTTGCATTACCGAAGAGAAGAGAAAGTTGATTAAGTGAGAGGGTGTAGACGTAGGTGTCTATGCACTCCGGTTTTGAAGGTTTGAAGATTATAGGTGCTGGGAAAGATAGAGGCTGGAAGAGAGTTCCAGTTCCTTGAAGTCATGGGGATATATGTATTGGCGAATGAAGTGGTCCGGCACTTTTCTAATTTAACCGCGAAAGAGTGTTGGGAGTCGGCAAAACGCGTGCTACGTGATAAGCATGCTTTGGGGGGAATTATTGATTTTATCTCATCAGAGCACCTGCCTATATAAGTAATGGTTCATGTGGAGGGTGGTTGGTCGGGATTTGAGATGGGAGCCTCTACTCTGTTCCAATGACGCATTTACGCTTAGACCCGAGATGCCAGGGCCTAGGGGGGAAAAAATTTAGAGGCTGCAAAATTTAAAGAACGATTTTAACATCGATTTGGCTTAGATTGTATGAACAAATGTCAGTAAAGTATTTAAAATGATTATTAAATTGTTTAACAAAAAGTTTCTTAAGAAATTTTTTATTAAACAAGCACCATTACTAAAACTGAATTGTTTTTATATTCATCATCATCATCATCAATCAGCCATTTTTCTAGTCCACTGCTGAACATAGGCCTTCTCCAAATGTCTCCAGTTTTCTCGATCTTTTGCAGCTTTTATCCAGTTTGTCGATATTCTTCTTATATCATCGTTTTTATATTATTAATAGATAATAGAAAGGTAACGTTCGTTTGTGCTTTAATACCAAAAATATTTATGCCTTCGCGGTTAAGATATAAAATAGTATTAATCTCCATACTAATTTTTTTTTTTATTTTTTTTTTATTTTATATGAGGCTTGTAAATATTCAATTCTATTTCCACCGGGGACATTTAATTACTAACTAGTACTTCAATTATTTATCATTAGTAGACCTTTGAAAAGCTGACAGAAGATCGAAAAAAATAATAATAATAATAACAGTGTTTTGTTAATGGAATTATTTTCACGATTTTCAATTTATATTAAAATTTATTAATTTAAATTATTGAATGTTAGCGGAAATTATTGGATGGAATCTATGGATTAGACTTTATATTATAATAAAATACTAAATGTTTTGAAATTATATTCAATTATGAATTATTGTAAAGTGTTTGCTAGTTGAACCTTTATTTTTGAAAAATTACTAATTCCAATTATTAGTTGATATTACAATTAAAATAAAGTTTTATCTTTATCTCAGATAACGTTTGTTATTTTTCGATAGCAAGAGACAAATCTAATCTATCTGGGAGCAGAGAAATGAGTCTAAGTCTCCTGAGAATTCGTCTGATATATAAAAATATCATTAACATCTTCGATAATAATCTGCTTTTGAGATTTTGGAATTTTCGAAATTTTTTTGAAAGTTTTCGATTAACAACTATCTTTTGTTTTGGATTGTAAAAAAACTCCCATCCTTAAAAACATTCAATAGTTAATTCTCATCAATATAGCCGTTTGATTAATTACAAATTTAATCAGAATAAATGATGATTACTTTCTACTTTTCCTAGTACGTTTATAGAATCACTTAAGGTTGAATGGACGGAATTTGCTCTCGAGGGTTGGAATTAGTCTTGAATTAGCTGCCTGAAAAGGGAGGGCCGTTTCACCCATCCACTTCAGGTCTTGTCATCTAAACTACGTGTCTTGTAGCCGACACTTGCGGATTTAAGGGATTGCCTGTCGCAATCCTTATCCTTCATAGCCAAGCACACGTTATTAACTATATCCGACCCTTTTGAGAAACACCTCGCCGTTTACAGCCCGAGCTTTTAATTAGATGTATGTTCGTCCTTTTCACTTTACATTCACATTCACATCTAGGCACATATATTATTATTATTATTATTATTACGAGCATATAGTATATATTTCATATATAATAACGATAAGTTTCAATATTATGAATGTTCTAATTTTCACTTTTACTTTTATAATATAAATATAGTACCTACCTGGAGAACCATGCTTTGCTCAGTAGTTTTGCTTTAGTTAAAATTATTATTATTATATATATTTAATTTTAAAAAAGTCTAGCCTGTGATAATATTTATTTTGTTGATTATTCTATTCATTATAATTTATTAGAAGCTCTTCTACAGTTTCATTATTGTTATTGTTTTTCTTATATACTTTCTCTCTCGTTGAATATTTATACATTTATTTATTGTTGGTTTGATATAGTTTAAAAAAATACGGCTTATAATAATATAAAAGATTGTGTTAAATATATATATATATATACTAGCTGACGCCCAGGTCTTCGGCCTGACGTCACCTAGCCCCTGGCGGGGAGCGTCTCGTTTTATATAATTTATATAGATATTTGATCAAAAATTTAAATTTAAAAAATAATAATAGTTTTGAAAATAAATTGAAAATGCAAATAATTATAGAATAGGTATTAAAACAGTAAATGAATTATATATTACTTGTCGAAATTGTTCTCTTAACCAAAAATAATATTGACAGTTGAAAGATTTCCAAAAATCTATTATCGGCCATTTTGTTTGTTTGCTTTTTACCACCCCCCAGAGAGGCGCTGGCGTTGTTTCCTCGAAAAAAATTTACACGCCACAGGTGTGATATCTATAAAAACACTATATATAAAAACACTCGTGTATTTGAATGGAATGTTGTGTGAAAATTTCAAAGAAATCGGTTAAGAACTTTCGGAGATCCTTCAACGTATCACTTAAGCGTAACAGTACATTTTTATTTATATAGATATGTAACTAAAAGTGAATTGTATTCAGAGATTCCAGGCAGTCGAAGCGCCTTTAAATCACCGATAATAATAATATTAATAATAAATTTAGGTAAAATGCCCATTTCTATTTTAAGTAGGAATTAAATAAAATTGAAATAAAATATATTTAACCTGTGTTCTGCGTAACCCTGACGTTCTGTAGAACGTTTTAAGGGGTTCCACATGTCTATTTATCAAATCAAGAAAATTAAATTCCAGTTTTGCGAGGAATTATCTATGTAGTTTGGATAAATTATTCTGGAAAAGTTTTAAGTCGATTTTATATATTGATAGATGAGATAATTTTTTGTCCGAACAAATATATGAATTAAATGTAAATTAAATATTGTAAGTATGGTCTATCTTTTGTTAAGGGAGAATGGTGTGGGTTCTTGGAGAAACATCATCATCATCATCATCGAGTATACAGTCCTAAGACTGGTTTGATGCAACAATCCGTCTCCACTCGACTCTGTCCCCCGCCAGCTGTTTGACCCCTCTAAATGTCTGGCATCCCATATCACCAATTATTTGGTTGAAATATTCTAATCTGGGTCTTCCCCTTCCCCTTTTCTTTCCCACCTCCCCCTCCAAGATATCCCTAAGCAGTCCCCCATATCTCAGTGTGTGTCCCATCATCTGACCTCGTCTCTTCTTCAGACTCTTCCACAAGGTTCTTCTTTCTCCGATTCTTCCAAGAACTTCTTCATTTGTAATTTTATCCATCCATTTGATATTCATCATTCTTCTGTAGCACCACATTTCGAAAGCCTCTAATCTCTTTCTCTCCGCTTTTCTAATTGTCCAGGTTTCACACCCGTACATGGCTATGCTCCATACATATGTCTTCAATAAAAGGAGAAACATATTTAAATATAGTAAAAAAATTTAAAAAATTTAAGAAACTTTTAAAATTTAAAAATATATATAAATATTTCTAGATAGGTTTATATTTTTAAATTTTAAAAGTTTCTTGAATTTCTTTACATTATGGTTGTTATTTTTTAGGGGTTTAGAAATGGCTTAACATATAATTAAAAAAATTGACTAATTCCCCTATTCTCACTTTATCAGCTACAAATAATAATTATAATGTTAAATCACTAGTATTTTGAAAGATATAAACTACGGCCCTTCTGTATGAGGTCCGACTTCCCCTTTCTTGATGGCTTATTTGGGCTTAGATTTAACTCAATGATATTAAGAAATAAATATTAATATACAATATGAATAACACTATTGATTATTAATTATTTCGCTTTTCTATTCATTGAAAATATGATATAATAAATTAAATAAAATTCAATTCGCCTGGTTAAATAGATTCTTCAATTTTCATTTGAATTTATGCATGTTGATGAATTAAAGATGGAAACAAAAAGATCTAATTAATATATAACATTCATTATTATGATGATATGGAAATGATTAAAAAAAATACTAAGCGTATACCTTTGATGCTAATTGATCAGCCAACAAAATCCTATCCAATTCCATCCCCCTATTGTTATTGTTTTAATTTGGAATTATCAATAGATCAGCCATGCAGAAATTATTGAAGTTTTTTTATTTAGTCTTCTCTTTTAAAATTTAAATTTTATTGAATAAACCAAATTATCAATTAATAAATAATGTATTAATGATTGAAAACAATAACATTTCGCAAAATATTAGATTGATCGAATCTGATTGAACAATCTATGTAAATTTATAAGTCCAATGATGTTTCTATTGTTATATATATATACGTTTCGCTTCATTAATGAGAGCTACTCATTGTTGTGGACTTTTATGAAAAATTATGTGAAGAGATGACTAGGCAGTTTAGATTTTTTGGAACTATTGACGTCATTATTATCAAACATTTACCTGATAAGGTGAATTTTATTTAATGACACACAAAATTTCATATTAGCCAAGAATTAAATTAACAACAATTTTAGCTTTTACTTTCTATACTATAGAATATAATAATGTGAAGTATTGTGATGGCCAGTCTGGGTCCTGACTCTTTGAGCGCTTGTATCTCAGAAAGTTAATTTCATTTTGTAACTTTTAGGAGGAAGGAATCGATGCCCTTAATAGTTGGAAACAGGATTTAGGACATAAAACAGGATATTGTGGTTCCCAGGGGCCAAAAAGGGGCCAAAAATCCATTTATCTGTGCGTATGTTCGTATGTACCCCCTGCGTTTCGCAACCATAAGTCTCAGAGCTACGAAATTCTACACTTAAGCTTGATATATGCTAGAAGGAGTACAGCAAAGTTTTGGTTGAAATCGGAGCACCAGAAAAACTCAAAAACTGCACTAACGATTTTTTTTTAAATTGGTATACATATCAAGTATCATTAGTCGTGTATAAATTTTAATCCGATTGAAATAATGAAAGGGGATGTAAATTAGGAGTGTCGCGATGATTTCAAATAAATGAGAATGTGAAAGTCGAGTGGTGACCACACCAGTTAATTTTTTTTCTGACACAAGGTGAAATCTTCTATATTACGTAGAATTATAAATTCCGTATAAGTTATCACTTCTGTCGTGTGGTCTTAAGCATACACCTAATTTTTTTTTATTATAAAATCATCACTTTGAAAAAAAAAACAATGAAAAAAAGACGTTTTAGGACCATTGAAGAATTAAAAACAAAATTGCTGGAGGATCTGGACTACTCAAAAACTGTGTTTCAGAAATGTATTGAAGACTGATTTGGGGACTATTTTGAAGGGGCCATTATAAAAATTAATGAATAAATAAATTTGATTTTGTAAATTAAATTAAATTATTTATTTATTGTTTGAATCATTTCCATCTGCTCTCGATTAAAGAAATCTCCACGGGTTACAAAATAAAATGAAATAAAAATCAATTCCATTTCCAGAGACAGTCATGCAACAAATTTACTTCTTCAAAAACATTCAAGTATGTTAGCATATTTTTGTATGCAATTCTCAAGGGTGATACAAATGGTTGGGGAGATAAATTTAATTCGCTTTCAACAAAATTTATTCATTTATTTTTCATTATTATTTCACTCAATTTTTGATTGTAATAGTAAGTGAATTTTTTAATGGTGTAAAATGATGCATTTACCCACCTATATATTAAATTGAAAGTTTTTTTGCCGAGGGTAGCAGAATTTTTATATATTGAAGGAGACAATAAAAGAGTGTGTCTTTTGCAGGAATTATAAATTTTATTTGTAACGAGACTATAGTTTCGAGGGCTTTGCCGTCTTCATCAGCCTATTTCAATTGATTCACAGGAGTCTCGTTATAAATAAAATTTATAATTTCAGCAGAAAATACACTTTTTTATTGTCTCCTTCAACTACCTATAAATTATAAAACCGACTTCAAAAAAATTAAATGCAACAAATAAAATAATAAGAACACAAAAATCAAATAAAATACACTAAAAGATAGAAAATAATTATCTAATTTAGTTACAACTAAACGACGATATATTAACATATTATAATAATATATAATATTATTATATAATAGGTATAATACCGCACCAAAGGTTGTCAAAAATTAGTTTTGAGTTGTATAGGCACTAAATTATAAAATTTCCTCATTTTATATTTATAATTAAGAAAAATAATAATGTAATTAATTAAAAATAACTCTATGAAAATAGGCGTATTTTAAGTAAGTGAGTTTTCAAATTTCTCGAAATAATGTTCGGGACAGTTAACCCCTTTGTGGTTAGCACGGCAGAATATATAGGTAAGAGAATTTAAAAAAAAAATATATAAATAAGAGTCATGCAGCTTCAATAATTTCTTTATTTTAAAGATTCCTACTAACGTTTCAACCTTTTACTAAAGTCATTTTCAGAGAAGGAATTTGTCTATCTTTGTCTATACCTACCCTACTCTGAAGATGACCTTATTCAAAGGTCGATACGTTACTAGAAATTTTTAAAATAAAGAAATAATTCTTCTTCTTCTTTTAAGAGCCATATCAGGTCTCCCTGACGTTTCGGCACCTCTCCACATATACCTGTGCTGAGTGTGTTTAGTTGTTTTACACAGATATACGGGACCTAATTTTTAACGCCGGTTCCGAACGGCTAGTTTTGGAGAGGTTACTAGACAATTATACTCTTGGTGGGTTGCCATTGCTTTCCAAAAGGAGGCGACTGCAAATATCTGATCTTCCGAAACTCATCCTCAAACCAGCGTATTTCAGGCCAGTGGCCCGACACTCTAACCACTGACCCTCAGAAGAAATAATTATATTGTTGAAATGTTTTTTAATTTCTATTTTTAAAAATTCCATACCTATAAATAAAAACAGCTACATAAATTTTTGATCAAATAATAGAATAGAATATTAACTTTGTTATAGGTTTGTATTTCAAATAGGGTGGGTAATTTCTATACATAACATACAACCTGCAATTTAAAACATAAAGCTACAAGAACGTAACATGATGATTAATTAATTTCATTATGTAATTTGGCAACCACCCTTGTTAAATAAATCAACATCACTAATAATTATAATTCAACAAACATGGGTGCCTAATCCATTGCAAAAAAAAATCATTCATGTATACTTCTATACCGAGCTATATGATCCATTTTCATTGTCTTATGAAAGTTAGATTTCGGTTATATGAATATATCAAAAACGAAAAAATATTAAAACCTTTGGAAATTCATTTCTAGAATTTTTATTCGGTTTCGAATAAAATCCCATAAAATCTCATTGAACAAAAATTTTCTAAATTTAAATTAAATTGCTTTTTATATTTTTTCTTTCACTTATGACTATGTTAATTATTAAAGTATTGTATTCAACTGAAAATTCGAGTTCCTACTAGCTTTTACATGAAATACAGATTATATAATTACATATCCAAACAAACACGGCACATCAGCATTGAGGATCATCTCAGATTAGACTTAGCAGCATTAAGTTATAGAAAAATTAAACAAAGGCTTAATGGAGAACATACAACAATTAAGGTTACGGAATTAGCTTCGGCTTATACTACATTCATCTGAATACTCGTGTGAATCACAGCACTCGGCTAAAGGCTCATTCGAAAATATCATAACCTTAGAAGATTAAAGATCGTTGTTAGAGAAGTTATATCCAAAGTCGAACCCAAAAAATCAAATTTAATAGAATATTTTATTGTGAAAATTAATATCTGGTTCAATAAATTGTAAATTAATTAATTTAAAAAATTAACTTTTTTTATTTATTTATCTTTGGCCTTTCATTCATCAGATTTTGTTAATATAAAATTTTATATTTACCACGCATTTGATAATTTTTACAATTATCTCATAAATAACATAAAATAACTAGAAATAGTAAAATATTAAAAAAATAGGTACAAATACAAAAAACATCGCTACAAAAATACAACTAGAAAGATAAATATTTCACAAATATAAATGTGCAAAAATACACATACATTCGAATTGCACGCTGCCATAATATTCCAAAAATTAGTATGAATCTAAAACAATAAATTTCCATTTATTATTCTTCCACCCCTCTTTTTAAATTAAGGTTTTGGAGAGTTTTATGGATTCCGCGACATTTCAGCCCCAGGCAAAATATTCCCCAACAAAATATCCCCCGACAAAATATCCTTCAGACAAAATATCTCATGACAAAATAACCCTTCCTCTCGTGAATCTTATGAGTAATGCAAATCGACTCTGGTTCGGTTAATATATATTCAGTTCGGTTCGGTTGGGTTCGTATAGCTCCTTTTCGGGCTGGTTTTTAGACGGTTCGATTGGCGTCACCGAGCCGAACTGAATATATATTAACCGAACCTCCGAAAGTTTAGTCCGGGCGGGGTGTTTTTCGGGCTCCCATTTTTTTCTAATCAAACACACATTGAAAACCGAACCAGCCAATCGTCGGGCGGGGTGTGTTTGGGGCTCCCATTTTTTCCTAATCAAACACACATTGAAAACCGAACAGCCAATCGTCGGGTGTGTTTCGGGCTCCCATTTTTTTTTTTCTAATCAAACACACATTGAAAACCGAACCAGCCAATCCTCGGACGGGCTGTTTGGGACGCTATATTTTCGCCCAATATTATAATAATAATTAATAACGATAATGATTAATAACACTTTTAACAAACAATCAATAATTGTGTAATGTAAACATAGACGATAAATAAGTAAATATAGATATTTTGTCAGAAGATATTATGTCGGGGGATATTTTGTCGGGGGATGTTTTGTCGGGGATATTTTGTCGGGGGCTGAAATGTCGCGGTACCAGTTTTATGAACATTGCTATCTTTATTGTCGATTTTGTTAATAATATATTACACTACAGTGCGAAAAAATCGAGCCACCAATAAAAACATTATTAAATAGTAAATCATTTTAAATTTTTTTACAAGTAACCATACATTTACTGAAAAACGGCTTATTGAAAGTGTTCTTGTCATTTGTCGTTGACTTAGCCCTTGATTAATTAGGCACACAATTTGAACTACTTGAGCTTCAGAAATATCCATTTTGTTTATTTTATCTTTCTATCAATGATGTTTAATTCAAAATGATTCATTTTTTTGATATTTCAAATGGAATTTGATATTTTATTAAAACTTTATTTAAATTTAAAGTGATATTGAGAAAGTAGGATAATTTGTAATTTCTTTTAATTTAATTTTACTTATTTTTACTATGAAATTCAAAAATTATCACCCATATTTATTGTATATGTTAGTTTAAGAGTAAATAGAACAAATTATATGGTTATTTATAGAAATTTTAAAAATAATTTCTTATTTAATATAGTTTTTATTGGTGGCTCGATTGTTTGCACTGTAATGTATTATTATTTTCGTCTATAATGTGTATTAATTCGAAGGTTTATAATTGGAATTAAAGACAAGTTCACACAAAAAACTTTACCTTAATTCCCATTATAAACCTTCGAGTTAATTACATAGTTAATTGAAAAAAAAATTGATTTTGAATAGCTTATTGAAGAAAAAATATCGAATTTAAAAAAAAAAAATTGTTACATTTTTTCCAATTTATTCTTCTCTTCTTCGGCAAAGCACCTAATCCAAAAAAATCCTCTATCCATAGACATGTGTCTGTTTATATAAACTTCTATGTATACGAATGTTATAAAGGTAGAATTTTCATTCTCTTTTGAAAGTTAGATGACGGTCATATCCATCCATTATTTCTAACCGTCCATGAAAACGTTTTGAAATTCATTCCCCGACTTTCTCTCCATTTAATGTCCAATGTTTGAAAATCCTATTAAATAAAAATTTGCCAAAATGCGTTGTTTGAATAAAATTTCAGCCCTATTAACTGCTATTTTTATATACTCGACTTCCTCTCTCTTCTTCCCTCTAAATAACAGCACAATCGGAAGTCAAGCGATTGTACAAAAAGCAAATAGAATCCGAGAACATTCAGTACATCGACTTCCGAAGAAAAGAAAAGAGTAGTTCACCCCCATTTGCAGGGAGAGTGGGCGCTATTAGATTTTCTTGACGCGGCATTGGACCAATAACAATGAATCGTCTGGCTCCATTGAGTGCCAACCTAGCGGTAAAGATTCAGCTTATAAAAGATGCACACGGGGGTGAAAAGGGCACAAGGGGTGAGGGCCGCGTCTTTTGGCAAAAAGAAAGAGTCCGATTGGCCCAGGACCAAAAATACACTTCCCTTTGCCAGCCCTAGCAAAAAAATCAACTTTTAATGGATGAAACGTGCGCTAATGCTCCGATGATGACGGCTCCCCTTTTGAAGCCTAAAAGAATAATAATAATAATGTCTTGTTTTGAAGATATCTAGTAGGTTAAGTAATTCTTCACACTTCTTCAATTTATAGAAGGAGACAATAAAAGATTGTGTCTTCTGCTGGAATTATAAATTTTTAATTTATTTATAACGACAGGAATTATTTAACGGGTTATAGTGGCGTTTCACAAAGATATGTGAAACACCACTATAACCCGTTAAATAATTCCTGTGTTTAATATGTTTCACTATAAACCAACACCGCTTTCCCTAAACTTTATTTATAACGAGACTATATTTTGTAAATCTCACTTACATACATTAATTCCTGATGAAGAGGACAAAGATCTCGAAACTATAGTCTCGTTATAAATAAATTAAAAATTTATAATTCCAGCAGAAGACACACTCTTTTATTGCCTCCTTCAATTTATAAAAATTCTGCTACTCTGAACTGACCACAAGTATGCCTGCTTGTATCCGAAAATTGCCTTACTTTTTGAGTGTAAATTTCCCAAAAGCTTCTTATTGGCTAAATTCGTAATCAGGAGGGTGTTTTAAAATATTGTAGCCCGCCTTCTTTTAGAAATTAGTCTCTCGAAAAATTCCCATGGAAAGATGAAAAACCCAATTAATTTACAATCACATCTGGTGTTAAAAGCTATTCGACAGGACTTATTTATTAACCAAAATATGACAACTTACTTTAAATTTATTGAGTTCCAGGAACTAGAATTATAAAGTCCACTTTCCTATTGTCAAAAGGCACTTTCGAGCATCAAAGGGCGCTGGCCGCAGGTTATAAATATTACCCTTAAAATAATAATATTTATTATTAAGGAAAAAATACTCGCCGCGCACAACAATAGATAGATGAAGAGGGCTAAGTCCTCGAAACTATAGTCTCTTTATATATAAATAAAAAAAATATTTTTCCAGCAGAAGACACTCTTTTAATATATCCTTTAATTTATAAAAATTCTGCTATTCTTGACAAAAAGAAACTTTCAATTTATCATGGTTACCCGCTAATAAGTGTTGAAAAGTAGTTTAAAATTATGCAATGGTAACATAACAACTGTCAATAACAAAACATTGCTAAGAAAACATCAGCCTTAAAGAGATCTTTGCTTAAAAGAGTGCACAAAATGAGAAGATAACTTCAAAAAAAATTAAAATTAAAATATTTCAAAAATTAGAAAATCATATAAAGCGGAAACATATTAAAAGATAAGCCAAGGAAACAAATATTCAATGGAGCGAGAAATAAGAGGAGTTCATAAAAGTAAAAATTCTTATTTTCGGGACTTTATACTTTCCGTTCAGAGGATTGAGTAAATAAAAGTTAGTATATAATTTTCAAATTAAAGTAAAAGAAAAACTCATGGACCTATTCGGGAAGGGAATTTAATTAATTAGCTGATCAAGATGACCATCTAATGTTAGATTTAAATTCGGCTTCTCGAAATGCCAGTAATGAAGCTGATCGAGGAGATTCTTCGTAATGAAGGAGTCCCTTGAAAAGCTTATGTGTTTATTAAAATTAAATTCTTCAATTAAATTATTTTTCGATATGTAAGTGGACTGCTTAATATAATTAATTATCTTTCAAAGGTGATAGATGAATGTTATAGGTATATCAGGTAACGAAAGGTTAAAAAAAACAAAGCAATTTTATTTAAATGAATTTATTAATATGGAAATAAATAAAAATTTGAAGACAAAGACATAAGTTGTTAATGGATTCTTAAGATAAAGATGTCTAGGTGTGGGTAGCCAAATCTCAGTTTGCGACCTCGAAAGCATGGGACAACTTGATAGCGAGCGCGATGGAGATTGTCCCTCGAAGTGTTTTAATTCGGGGTAGTATTTCTTAAATAGAAAATCGGACCTATGCTCAAATTCCCAATAGAAAGTAACGTAACAATCATTTGGTTAAGTCCCTTAGGGGACATCCTAGTCACTGGACTGGACGTTTGGTGTAAAAAGAGGCTGGATGAAATGGAAATTCGGACGTAGGTAGATGGTACCGGTGTTCAAATAAATATTTGAATTATCATTTGGTACTTCCCGATAAATGTTTTTAATTAAATTTATTATATTCAACTATTTTAGAATTAATTATATCGAAATTTTCTGGAAAAATGTATATTTTGAAATTAATTAAAAAATTTCGAATTTTGACAAAGTTTTTAAAGTTAAAATTTTGAATTTTTATAAAAATGTTAGCTGATTTTGTCAGCTCTAACTCATAAACTGAATGTAATTCATATCGGATCTAAATGATATTTAATGCCTATATTTTTCATTTTCAACTAAAAAATTAAAAATTAAATAGTATTTTTTAGGTCTCATGGAAGTACGCAGTGTCTTCGAAACCAAGGTTTCCGTGTGTAAATTATTTGATCGATGGAGAGTTATGAGGTGTTTCGGAAAATTGTTTTTTACTGGATGTTGTGTAAAAAGATGTTGTTGTTTTTTTGTGTCTCAAACTAGTGGTCATGTTGCCAATGATGTAATTCTAATTTGAAATCAGCCAGGTATTAAACAACTCTTTTTATAATTGTTTTTGTTTGTCTTTTTTGATCAATTCTCAGGTGCAGGGTTGCTCTCAATCTAAATGACAGTTCTTAAATGTTAACAACGTTCAATTATATTAACGTTTCTAAATACCTATGTTTTGAGTTCTCTGATTGGCTATTTTGCGCGAAAGAATATGTAAACTAATAAAGGCTCTAATCTGTTTTTTGGGCCTTGAAACATTATATTTAAAAATCATTGTGTGAATTAATAGGTGCTGAGGAAGGGTAGCCACAAACCCGAAACTTTTTGGTCCGAATTGTACACCAACATAGAAAATACACAAAAAAACAATATCAGTTTTTCTCATTTTTTTACACAACATCCAGTAAAAAACAATTTTCCGAAACACCTCATAACTCTCCATAGATCAAATAAAAATTAAATATTATAAAAATGTCCAAGAAAGCTTTAAAATATTTGTTTTTATTTTAAGAGACAGTGTAGAGTACAGAGTAGGTACAGAGAACACTCAAGATGGGCCTCCATTCACGTCAATGGGCTGAATGGCTCATCAGTCTATTCCAGTAGAATGCAAGTAAATCGAATAGGAGAGCCGTTCAAAGGGGGCTTACTTTGATGAAAAAAAGCAAAGGATAAGGGATCCTTTCATTGAATCTTGAAAAAAGGTTCATCACGGAAAAGAAGAGGGATAGATGGAGTCTGACACATAGCAGTTAGAGGAAGGGTTAGAAGAAAAAATCCTACTCAGTTTGAAGACTCATGGTTGGTTGTATCAAATGAGAGCCCAATAAAAATAAAAATAAATTATTTTTATTATTAATTATTGTTAAATTTAATTAATAATGTTATGTTAATTGTAGTAGAGTTGTTGATTCATAAAGAGAAATAACTGAGGTTGTCCTACGCTTGATGCTAATAAACATATACCTACCATAAATATCATTGGCGTGCGGTGATGTGGATGCGGAGCATCCCTAAAATTTCAAACATTTAGAGTATTTTCATAAATATATAAGGTCGACTTAAAATTTCAGGAGAATCTTTAAATTTTCAAATTATCATCCGTTATTTCAAATAATTCTAGAAAAAACATTTTTTTGTTTTGAAAAGTATACATAAGTATATTATATTGATTCTCGAAATGAAATAAAATTGTTCCATAGTTTCAAGGGGCAATTAAAATGAATTATTTTACGAAAAGGGTGCAGATAGGTTTCAAGTCCCTTCCTGGTATATCTTCCAGTTCAAGCATCTCACAGTTTTAGTCGAATAAAAATTGTTCTCGCTGAGGAACAAAAAAGAAATAAATAAAGATGATTCGAGAATCTTTTTAGACTAATCCATTTCTAAGAACTCTCAATATATAAGATCGGAAATAACTAAGACTGCTATAGACAAATCATAGCTTGCTTATACCAATAGAATTAGGAGAAATTTAAGATTTTTCTATATGACAGGCTGATTTTCATTGTGAAAAATAGTCGATTTCCATCTCAGGTACTGCGGAGTTTAATTCTCAAGAAATAATTTCTGACTCCTACCCTCACTCACACCAAGCAGTATTCGTTTGGGGCGAAGGTTCCAAAATATATTTATAAAAAATCTAATGTTAAATAAGATTAGGTGATTTTTGGAGACGGACTGATAAGTGAATTAAGTGGATATCAATGAAGCATCCAAAAAGTGAGTAGAATATTATTGATTAAAAAATTGTATATAAATATATATTAATATTGTTTATATAAAAAAATGTGATAATCTTGTTTGTAATGATGGCCAAATCCCATTTTAATTAATTACAGAACCTGAAGAAGGAGGGAATAGCCTCTGAAACGTCGGTTTTATGAATCAAAAGATAGTATAAATTATCTTCTTTTTTTTGGACTGCCTCATCGATATCCACTTAATCTAATGTTAAATTTGAAAAATGACGAAAATGATACTGTATTTGATGAAATTTACAAAAAAAGCGAAGATTAAAATTAAAATGTCAAAAAATGAAGGATACTTTTTTGGACAGCATCCCCTGGTTAAAAAGTCACCACCCGCCATTGCTACATATATATATATATATATCGTTTTAAAAAGAGAAGATGACGTTTCATTCATTCAATCATCCAAGAACAGTCCAAACCTCTGGTCATAGGAAGATTGGATTGTAAATTCTTTCTACGATTTATGGGTGAGCTAGGAAGGAATCTTTTGAAATTCTAATCTTAAAGGGGGGACAGTGCCCCAAAATGTGTTTTCAGAGTTTTCCAAGATCTCTTTAACCAGGAAAGATATATGATTTTAGTTTTCGAAAGTGAAGCATTAAATTATATTTAAATTTATTTGGGTATTTTGTTCTATTTGCCTCTAAAAGGGAGATATAGTCATTTGACTTATGATGGAAAGGTAGGTAATTAAATAGAATATTAAATTTGATCAAAATTGGTTAAAGCATTTACAAGATATTCAAATAAGCTAAAACAGTACTAGAATAAAGTACTACATTTTGGGGGCTGATATGTATCAAAAGCTAAATTTTGTTAAAGTAAATGGAAATTTTAAAAAGTCATACATGTACAAAGTACATAGATACATGTCCAAATGAAAAAATCGTACTTTTTGGCCCCTGGACAAGACCCTATGTAATTTTTTCCAAAACCCTAAGCTCCTAAAATTCAACCTGAATAAATACTACAATTTGTGACTTTGGTTGAGACAATGGGTTCCGTAGTCTTTACCTGAGGACGCTTTGAAGTTGCGCTTGACACGTGATCGATTACAATTATTTAACCATTATTCGCTATGGATTAAGGTATAAATAAAATTATGGATATTAATTGAAAGGAGAATTTGTTTATCGGAAATTTCATTTATGTATCTAAAAATAAAAAAAAAACATTCTCATTACAAAATTTGAATCAAGACAAGTTTTTTCTATCTTTTATTTTTGAATTTAACATAAAAATAGTGGAGATTTCAAAGAATTCGTTTTTTCTACTTCTTAATTTCTCTCAATTAAATTCACTTGGATTCTATTCATTTATTTTCTCTAATTTGAAAGAGTTTCGCATTCATCGGCCATTCAACTTACAAAAATGATCTTTGAAAAAAAATCTTACGAAGAATTCCACTTTGATTTTCTAAAATGAGCGTGATACCAGGTTAATTAAAGATGTTCCGAAAAGTCTTGCGGCCATTCCTCTTACCCCCCTTCTTTCTTTTTCTCAAAAGGAATTAATTTTGAGACTTTTCACTTCAATGAAATACGCAGAAAATTCATTTTAAATAGAATATTTCATATTATATGAATATTTTACATAATCTCTTTTTGTCTGCTATTCTGCGGGGTATTTTCATTTTATTCTTTAGAAAGGGGCTAATTTCATTAAATAGCGACAATTATATAATCCACAATCAATTCATGTTTAGACGATGATTTTTATATTTGTTATTTTACGCCATTGTTGGTATGCAATCATTTGTACGCCTAAGGGCATCATACGTCTATCCTGGCTTATTTTAAGGGGATAAATTACACTAAATATTACGATAAGGATCATTATAATATTGATGAATTTGTATAATTTTTAGGGTTCTGTTATAAGAAAAACGAATTTCTATTAGTTTCCATAAAATGTATATCTGGTCGTTTGAGTATTGTGGCTCATAAGCTAAATAATATACAAACTTGAAATTCGCAAGTTAGGTATATAAATTCGTTTTTCCTGAAATGAAAAATCATAATTAAATTTTAATCAAAAGACATTTTGGGTAGGGCAAGTTTTTGTGGAGTCGTGCATATTATTTGTATCTATGTGTGAGGTACCCTGTAAAAATCCTTATAATTAGACATAGGTTTAATTGTTTTAATTGAAAAGATACTGTTTTGCTAAGAGTGCAAAATCCTTGAATAATAAAGGAAAATCAATGAGATTGTCTTCTACTTTAGATACAAATAAACACATATGCAAACACATATACGGTATATACATCAAATATAAAAAGGTATAGAAATATATAATTTATTGTATCATTATAATTATCAAACAAATAAATTATACTAAATTGAAAGCTTTTGTGCCGAGGGTAGCAGAATTTTTATATATTGAAGGTGACAATAAAAGAGTGTGTCTTCTGCTGGAAAAATAAATTATATATATACACTAGCTGCAAGGCCCGCCTTAGGCGGCGGCCCTCTTGCTAACCAGGGAGCACGCCCCCTGGACCCCCAACCCACGAACCCCACCCTCTCACCCCACTCCCACCCACCACACCCCCCGAAAACCTCCCAGCACCCCGGACTCCCACCCCCGCACCTCTGACCACACACACCACCACCCCTCCCAACCCCCACTACCACACCAACCGTGGCCTCCACCCCGCCCCGCACCACCCCACTACGCCTCTGGGCCCTCACCTGAACCCCCTACTCCACCCTGCACCACCAGCCCCATACCACACCCACCCCGGACCCCAGCCCATGCGCTCCAAAGCGCGCACCATACCCCCGACTAGCCCCCTGGACCCCCACCCCCACTACGCCCCCAGGACTCCACCCCGATTCACCCTACTCCATCTTGCTCCCTCACCCAACCCACATTATACCCCCCAGCCCACCCCCTAACCCACCTCCGCACCCGCACCATCACTCCACTTCCACACCCACCCCCAAACCCACCCCTGCACCCAGTTTTTGCATTTCTAGCCTTCTAGTGATCCACAGATTATGTATACAAAATTTGGTTAAGTTGGCTCTAAGGGTAAGAGTTTTCATTTTTTGACCCCTTCCCCATTTTGGGTGGTTAGTTTTTGCATTTCTAGCCTTCTAGTGACCAACAGATTATGTATACAAAATTTGGTTGAGTTTGGTCCAAGAGCAAGAATTTTCATATTTTGACCCCCCCCTTTGGGTGGTTTTTGGGGGGATTTTTTAAACAAAAGTTGTCAGAAATCACATCTTCTACTACTTTGCTCATAATAAAATTTGACGTAGAGTTAATAGTTTAGGAGTTATTTGATAATTTTCATTCGTGCGACCCCCCCCCCAATCCCCTTTTGAGGTCAAAATATCAAAACGTTATATAGCTATAAACGTAAGTTAGAAGACATATGATGCAAATATGAAATTCCATAATAATCACTTCAGCCGTTTTTACGTGAATCGTGAGAAACTTTTCGCGGAAACCACTGAAACAGACAGACATACAGACAGACAGACAGTAATTTTGATGCGGGTGTTTTCGTTCATAACTTTGCTTGAAACGTGTGCAGCCAAAATTTGGCATGATTTGGACCAATGTACAGGCAAAACCTTAATTTTATATATATAGATACGATTGAAGTAATTTTTGGAGATAGACTGATAAATGAATTTAATGGATTTTGATGAGCCATTCCAAGGTTCAAAAAAGAGACATAATTGGAACTATATTTTTTATTCAAAACCGACGTTTCGGGGGTTTATTCTCTCCTTTTTCAGGGTTTTGAAAGGTCAGTGAAGGACTGCCTCATCAAAATCCATTAAATATATAAACCTACATATTTATATTTTATTTATACCTACTTATATGTATATATTTATTTTCATCAACTAAAGGATAACCTCATTGATTTCCATTTATTATTTTTTTAATTTATTACGCCTTAAAATTACCGTGCAGGAGAGGTCTAATTTATAGATCATTTTAGTTTCAGTCTCCGATTAGAAAATTATGAAAAAATTAGGCGAATTTCCCCATTATCTCCTTATCATTGCCAAATAATTACTATTTTGATATATCAAATAATTTAGAAGTAATTATGTAAAAACCATCAATATAGGATCCGACTCGTACTTTACTAGCTTATTTATTTGGGAAATTCATTCCAAATTTCATACTTAGGTTTGTGCAAAACACGATCTTTAATACATTTAAATAAATACTTAATAAATATTTTAATATCATTCTATTAGTGTGTAATTGGGACAAAACATCGCCATCTTTCAATGTGACAGATTTTTATATTTTGTGACTTCATTTAGGTACCCCCACATATATGGTCTTTTAGTGTTTTTAGGGAATAAATATAACGAAGAGTTATTATGTCTTTTATTTAACAATCAGTGAAGACATTATTTTTATCTCACAAACTTTCGATAACTAAAAAAAACAAGTGTAAGAGCTAATATAAATGTAGAAATAAATTTTATTAGAAATAACCTTTTTATAAGGCCTTAATGACAATTCAATTGTCTTTATTGGAGGAACGATATTCTAATAAAAGCCCCACTGTTTTTACTTTCTACTTGAAATACCTTGTCTGATGAAAATACTGTCTCATAAATAATCTTCAAATATTGCGTTATTTAGGAACAATAAAGAAGGGATGTAAGTGGTGTTCTACTCTGGGCTTGGTTGCTCAGGGGGTGGCAATGCCAAGTGGCGAAGAGAATTCCGAGACGATGGGACGAGAAAAGAAAAAACAATGGGATTTTATTAAACCGCTTTCTACGTCAAGTAGAAATTGTTAATAAAATTTAATGTTATTACCACAACGGTGATTTTTTTTGTTATTTAACGACCTGAGATTCCGAGCGATTGTCAAAATAACATTGCATATTGTATATTTAATTGCTTGGGAGAAATAGAAATAAAAATATATAAATGGATAGAGATACCTAGATAGATAGAAAGTATTTTAAAAAGAATCATTTTAGAAAAAAATTAATTCTTAAAGATAAGTAAACAAAACGTAAAAGAGAAGGCTCAGAATCTAAAGTTTTAAACTAATGAGTCCAAAGTTTTTATTATATGTTATATAAATAAATAAATAAATCTTTATTACTCGGCCTGCTTAGAGGCATAAGTCCGCAGTGGCTAGGTCAACAAAACATCAATACAAATTAACTACAGAAATTAATAAAAATAAATACAAATCAATTATAAGAAATTAACAATTAACAAACAAGAAAAAGAAAAAAAATAGAATGTATGCTTATTAACAAATATAATGATCATAGATTTCCATTAAAAGACAAAAAGTAATTTAAATAATTCCGCGCAAAAACCCAATACCAGGAGCAAACGACGCATTAGCCATCCAGACATTTGTCATAAGTTGTTAAGAAAACCTGGTCAAAACCTTAACAAGGATGGTATGACATCTCTCTACCTCAGGTAATCTCTGCTTGTGAGAACTAAATAAAATTTTGCACAACTCTAGGACATTAGGTGATCTAATCATACTTTCTTTTTTGAGATTTCTGAAAATAATTTAATTTGTTGTATTAGATAAAACATTTCTAATTAAAAAGAGTTTTTAACCTCTAAACTCCTGATGATGGACTAATAATCCGAAATATATTGAGTTTTTATATAAACCACTTTGAGTTTTATTTCATTCACTGTGAAACTACACACCCTTTACTTTATTAATTAAAAAGAGTGATGATAAAGGCCAATCTTCGAAGCTATAGTCACTAACAAATAAATATAGGTAGGTATAGGTACAGGGACGTATCCTCGAGGGGTCAGGGGTATTTCATATGTTTAATTAAGAATTATGTTCTTTTTTAATTTTTTGAAGTATCTTTTTCTTTCAATAAAAAAAAAAATTCCCACTAAATAGTTTGCTTTCTGGATTGACCTCCCTAATAAAAATTTTCTGGCTACGTCACTGGGTAAGTATATTGAATAGAAAAAAATATTTATTGATTGTTTTATAATTAAAATAAAAAAATCTTTTAAAAAATAATCTTCAAAACATTTATTTTAACTCCAATTGTTTCGGGAGAATTTCTCCATTTAGCAATGGAATTTTTAAAAAAAAAAAATTAAATGCCAGAAAAAGCAAATTTTTATTTATTTTTTATTTTTGAATTTAGAACTTCCATTAATAAATATAAAAATTATCTCGAAACTTCTGCGGGCCTCGCCCCCTGGACCCCCTATAATGGATCTCTTCCTCTGGCTCCCTCTCCCTTGATCCCCTAATCCTCTACCTAAAACCTTTACCCTCCTCCACCTCCAACTACTCTCCAAGCAAAATTTGGTTGAGTTTGCCCCAAAGGGGTAGAATTTCGTTTTGACCCTCCTCCCATTTTAAGTGGTTAATTTTTGCATTTCTAGACTTCTGGTGTCCCACAGAATATGTATACAAAATTTGGTTGAGTTTGGTCGAAAGTTCTAGAATTTTCATTTTTGACCAGGCCCCCCCCCCCCCCCATTTTGGGTTGATATTTTCAAAAAAAATTCAGCAAAAATGTCATAAGTTATATCCTCTATAACTTTTCTTCTAATGGAATTTGAAGTAGACTCAAAGGTTTAGGAGTTATAATCAAATAATTCCTAAGAGGATGGAGATACAGTCATTGGAGGTGCACATACATATAAATAAATAGACACAGGCGCAAATGCCCTTTAGTAGTATGTTTATTTGCATCAAGCAGAGGACAATCACATTGATTTCTCTTTATTAATAAACACTGATTTAACTAACAAAAACTAGTGTGAATATCAAAACCAAATTTCACAAGTAGTTTTGGTCCATTGAGATTAAGAGCTGATTAGATTTTGGTGCATATCGACCTAACATTAAGGGGGCGGGGGTTAAAATTTAAAATTATAATCTTTTCAAACTAAAAAAACAAGAAAAATGAAATATATTATAAAATAAACTTATAATAATGAAAATAATTTTTTTCTGGGGCAAAAAAATCTAGGCTATTTTATCAAACTCAACCAAATTTTGTATACCTACATAATCAATGGCCCCAGTAGCTTAAAAATCCAAAATCTACCCCCCCCCCCCCCCCTCCCTACATGATTATCAATAATTTTATTAAATATTAAATATAAGAATATAAAAGTCAAAGAATGAATTATTAAATCTCTCAGTCTGTCTCTTATCATCATAATTTATTTTTTCATCACCATTCAATCACCACATAAATTTCTATTTCACTTTTTTTTTATTCTTCTTCTAAGTTAAGATATTTTCTTTACTTTTCTTTCTTTTTATCCGGCGAATGAAAGATTCTTTATTTTTAATGAATAAGGGTTGTTAAAGAAAAGTTTTAAGCACATTATCAGTAAAGACCATTAAATATTTTAAAGAATTTCGAACGATGTCGATGATTTATTCAAGGAGAAAAAAAAATTAAGATAATACAAGCAGTTTAAATAAAAAAGATTTTTGATTAAAGAATGAATTATATCTATAGAAAGGATTTTTTTAAATAATTTAAGTACTTTTATGATTAGTAGCTCACTCAGAAGAATCTTTTTCTTTTTTCTTGATTTTGCCGGTGAATTTTTTATTAATTACCAAAAGAGAATAATTAATCTAGAACATACAATTTATTACTAATTCTTAGCGGCTGTCTTTCAATTTTCTTGCATTAAGTTAAGTATATATTTCAATGAATTGTATTCTCTTCTCTCGCGTCTTCAGGTGCATCATTTAAAATAAAATATATACGAATTCGTTTGATTTTACTTTCAATGTTAATTTGCGTATTCGTAATGATACATCATGAAATGAAATGTTCAAAATAAAAAAATTAAATTGTAATGAAAGAATCACTCACACGCACCTTTAATTAATTTTCATCAGGGAAAAAATTTGAAAGACTCGCTACATTAGAAACTCAAATACATATGGATTCATTTAGGCCTATATTATGACATTGCCGTAAAATAATATAATCACTTTATTTATTTTTTTATTTTTTTTTAGTTGTTATATTATATAATCTTATATTTAAATATATTAAATTTGAATATGTGAAATAAAATATAATTAGTATAAGATTGTAACTGAAAAAAATCCATAAAAACTGAGTAAGATTCCCTATGACAGTCTATCATGGCGAGAGGTTAGAACAAGACAAAAATAATTATAAATGAAAAAGAAATCGATCTTATTTTATCGACTTCATCTATCTGGAGGTTCACAGTACCATTCTAATATAAGAAAATAGCATTTAGGCTAACAATTTTGTAGCTTAAAAGAAATTTTATGAAAAGATTCAATTTCTTCTTTCGGGGAGTGATTCAACTACAAATGGCAAAAAGTTTTATTTTTTTCTCATCAGATATTTATTCAATTCTATTTAAATTTCATATCTGTGTGTTATTATCATTTATCTTTTATATCAAATAATTATTATTAGGAAATTTGCATTTTAAAGGGTAGTTTATTTGAAGCCCAATTTGAAAAAACGCTAATAATTCCGTTGAAATTTTTTTAAAAAATATGAAATTAATACATATTATAAAAAAATTAATTATTAATAATTTAATCCAATTTTGAACGAAATTGATCAAATACTTTTTGAGAAAATGGTCAAAAACCATCTGAACGGTCAAAAAATCTGTGTTTTTTGGAAGCACGAGATGCCTTTTAAAAAAGTTTAAAAAGTCATATGAAACGAAACATTGACTTGTGACATGGAAGTGAATTTTAAAATGTCTCTAAAACGGCCTTTCATAGACGGTTTTCAGAGTTTTTGACGATTTTCTCAAAAAGTACTGAATCGATATTGTTCAAAATTGAATCAAATTATTAATAATTAATTGTTTTATAATATCTATTAATTTTATATTTTTAAAAATATTTTAACGGAGTTATTATTGTTTTTTCAAATTGGACTAAATATATTACCCTTTAAAATGCAAATTTCCTAAAAATAATTATTTGATATAAAAGATAAATGATAATAACAAAGATATGAAATTTCAATAGATTTGAATAAATATCTAATGAGAAAAAATAAAACCTTTTGTTATTTATAGTTGATTCGCCTCCCGGGGAGAAGAAATTGAATCCTTTCATACTATTTCTTTTAAGCTACAAAATTCTTTAAGCTAAATGCTACTTTCTTATATCAGAATGGTACTGTGAATCTCCAGATATATGAAATCGTTAAAATAAGTTTTATTTCTTTCTATTTTATAATTCTTTCAGTCTCTTGTATCCTGTATCTCTTGTATTGAGGTTGTGTCGCTATCCAAGACATTATTTGTTATTGATTCATCCATTGACGGAATATCTTTTAACTCGTAAACTATTAATTTTAGACATTTCACTCATATGAGCTTTTCTGTTAATTAAATCTTCATTAATAAAGCTCATAATATATATTTGTTTACCTCAATGGGTTAAGAAGTAATGGTGAAATTTATGTGGAAAGTCAGATATAAACTGCTATAGCATCTTAGATATTCTACGTATTAAAAAATTATTATTAAGAAACATGTTGATATTTTAATTATCTAAAATATAGTTCATTACCTATAATTAACTCCGATGAATATTTAAGTAGTTAGAGATGATTAAAATTTCCAAATTAAATGATTTTTTTCTAAGAAAAGTAATCATTTTTTTTTTAATAAAAGTGGTTTTAAATAAAGGATGCCCCTTAGTATGAACGTGATTATTTTTATTGAAATCTGTCTCATCAACCAAATTCCATATTTTTTGATTCAAAAAATTATATGGCCATTCTTTGTGCTTGAATTTTTATATTGAAAAATATTTACATTCAAAAAAATATTTAAAATGTTTGGCTCATTATACATTTATTAAAATTCCCTCGGGAATAAGTAGAATGAACAAAAAAGGCAAATAGTTCAAAGAGAATTTTACATTAATCCACATTTCAATAGATAATTCATCAAGACCTGTAAATTCATGACCGACTAGTCATTAAATAAGCATTTTAATAAAAAAATGTCGACCCATATAGATCATTTTGGCCAGTGAAATGTAGTTATATAATTATATATTACATTAAATATATTTATATATTAGATTAATTTTTTTTAATAGCTATTATATGTTGTATCACAAACTTTGCTAATATTGAATCTTCAGGAATATACGAGAGAAGAATATTCATATTTGTTGGTAGGGAAATGTTATCTTGAATGTTTATATAAAATTTATTTATTTTATCACTGTTGTTTTTGCACTGTATTAACATCATCCCCTATGGATGTTTGATCACACTCACAATAAGGGTTATCTCTAAGACCGAATTTGTGAAGGTATTCAGGTGTTAGTGAATGTCCATTTCCTAGTCTTATGATATGAACTGTTAGCCTTCTAAATGTTTTTATAATTTCAAACCATGGTGTTATTGGTATCCTCAGCATTATATTGTGAAGGTATTTTCCATCATGTTGGCTACTGGAGTCCCATAAGGATTTTGTTTTTAAGCCATGCATAAGGGTACCGCGACATTTCAGCCCCCGACAAAATATCCCCGACAAAACATCCCCGGACAAAATTTCCCTGACAAAATATCCCCCGACATATAATATCATCTGACAAAATATTCCCCAGTATAAGGGAGAATACAAAAGAGATTAAGTGAGAAGCTTATAATCATAGTTTTGAATAATATAAACAGACTTTCATATTTTGTGGCTAATTAGCCGTTTGAAAGTGCTGCTGTCTGTCGTGTTTGATTAGGAAAAAATGGGAGCCCGAAACACACCCCGCCCGGACTAAACTTTCGGAGGTTCGGTTAATATATATTCAGTTCGGCTCGGTTGGGTTCGTATAGCTCCTTTTCTGGCTGGTTTTTAGACGGTTTGGCTGATGCCAATCGAACATATATTAACCGAACCGGAGCCGATTTGCATTATTCATAAGATTCACGAATGGAAGTGTTATTTTGTCATGAGATATTTTGTCTGAAGGATATTTTGTCGGGGGCTGAAATGTCGCGGAATCATGCATAACCATCCCCAATCGGAAGGTCGAAAATATTGATATGTTCATTTAATATTAAGGATTCACGAGCCAATTGGTCAACTCTCTCGTTGTCTCTAATTCCAGCTTGACTAGGGATCCAAAGAAATTTAAGAAATTTGTTATCTATTAGGAGTTAAACCACAAACATTATCATAAATTAATTTTCTCATATATTTATAAAGTTTTTTTAATATTATGTATCTTGTATAATATATCAATATATCAAAACATTATTAACTCCCGTAGTGGTTAGATTTTCTGAAATCGAAAACTAGGTCACTGCGCTAGTCCACTATTTATATTACTTAAACGTCAATGTGAGGGTGAAGATTTAGCTGTCTTTTTATTGAAGATTTTATTTCTATGTATTTAGGTTTGATGGATGTGGTTTTTGGGGGTAGTTTTTTTTTCAAGAACCTCCCGCATCCTGTTTGACTCGGATCGATGCCCGTCAAATGTCAACGCACTTTTCTTCCAAAAGACGTCCCTCGTATTTTAAAAGGACATTATGTAAAATTATATATCATCCATCTTTCTTGCTCGTCTCTCACCGTTCAGCACATTATCAAAAGATGATTAACTGGAATATTTATTCATTGCCGCGCCTTATTTGTTTACTATCGTTTATGATTTTTTTTTCTTTTTTTTTTGAAAGCGGTAACGTCATATTTAATTAATTATATAATGAATTATTAATGAGAATTTAAAAAGGGCTCAACCATTGAAAAGATACAAAGATGAAAGGAAGGGGAAAAATGATAAAAATTGATTATGGATGGATCAATTTCAGGCAAGAAAAAAAGATAGCGGTAGCTTTTGATTACACTTCTCGCTGCTCAATAATCTTAAAATAAGGGGGATGTGAAAATATGGATTTAGATTAGAATTTTATTAAAAGGATAAACTTGATTTATTATATCTTATGTTATTGAAGTTTCTTGCCCTGTATCAATGATTTTCAAGTCAGCATATTCAAATACAAATTATCTTTGAAATTAAGCAAAATCTGGGGTGTTTACTCTAAAATGCGTGACCATTCTTAGAGTTCAGATGCTGTTGGAATTATTACAGATGTATCAATTCTATTTACGCTCATGTGGTTATCTAGAAGTGTTCCAGTGGAGAGCAAATTTCGGTAAGAGCGCTGAACTCCCCTCTCATAAATATCTTAAGCCACTTTACTACCGAAAAGTAGTCGAAATTTATAATAAGTTTAGTAATTTTGTAAAAAAAATTTAAAAAAAACGTGGAAATCGACGTCTTACGTAATTGTTATTTATTTCTCACTATAAAAATTAAATTAAAATACCGAATTTACTGTCAAACAATAATATTAATTAATACAAACATTTGAGTATTTAATTTTTAAAAAATAGATGAAATTTTTTTCAAAAATTTTAAAGAACCCACGGGCTTCCCAACTATTTTAAAAACAATTTAATCTTAGTAGATAATTATGTATATATTATAGGTACCAATATATTATATATATTATATATTATATATATCACCTTCTGACATATAATATATACATGATTATCTACTAAGATCTCTAATTAAATTGACCTTATTCGTCTACTTTTTGATTAATAATATTAATTTTTGAATTTTTTGTAAGATTGTCTACGATGTGGAGAAAAATAATTTTCTGGCAAAAATGTTTTCTTTCTATCTGACTTTGTGTTTATGTTTGTATCTCCATTGCAAACAAATATTTAGAATTTGGACATAACTAAATTTAGAAGATTCCGTTGAAAAATACAGAAAATCAAAAAAAGTCATTATCGCTTATAAGATAATTTTCGGGATTGAACATTTGTTGTGATTCTGGGTGTAAAATTTAACAACCCACGGTTAATCAACAAGCTTTGAACCATTTTAAAGGTTTATATTCAAATTTTTAATATAAATTCACTAAAAAAAGCCCATTGTGATAAAACTCAATAACAAACTTAAAAACAGATCACAAAATCATTAATTTTGTGTCCTGTTTGGACATTCATATAAATGAATTATAAATAAAATAATTTTATATATAAATATCTACTGGTAAGTTACATAAATTTTATCAAGAACAATATCTCGTAAAGAGTGAATTCTTGTCAAATTAATTTGTAATTTTAATTTCAATTATTGATTACGAAAAAATGCTGAAAATTATTCATTGGTTTTCATGTATGTATTGGAATAATATATCAAGGGTACAGGGGATAAAGTTGCAATGTCAACTAAAAGAATTATATACAATTAAATTGAAACCATTACCATTCAAACATTAATTCCTGTTAATCAATTGTAATAGACTGATGAAGAGGGCAAAGCTCTCGAAACTATAGTCTAGTTATAACTAAGTTAAAAATTTATAATTCCACCAGAAGACACACTCTTTTATTGTCTCTTTCAATTCTATAAAAAACAATTTTTTTACTATTGAAATTGCTTCCTCTTTCTCAGTATAGCAAAACTTTTAGCGTCATTTTAAGCTTGATATAATAACGCCTATATTCCAAAAATGAAACTAAAGATTAATAGTTTCCTTTGAAATGCTTCTATTGTAGATGGCATGTTAATCACTTTTTACTTTACCATACAGGTATGGTCAAGTATTGTAATAGTGGATGAAAAAAGTGATTTATCCTTCTTTTTTTCGAAATATCTAAAAAACGGCTTAAACTATTTTGATTAAAAAAATTGAGCGATAAATGAACATAGAAAAAATTATATTTTTCGAGATAATAATTGTTTTGTCAAAATTGCTGTTAGTTAGTCTGGTTGTCTGGTTGTCTGTCTGTTAGTTTGTGCGTTACCAAATTTTTGTGGACGAGCTAGCTAAAAAACTAGTTTGAATAATAAACCAAATTTCACAGGTAGTTTTGGTCCATTGAGATTAAGAACTCAACCAAATTTTGTATACATAATCAGTGGACCACCAGAAGTCTAAAAATGCAAAAACTAATCTCCCAAAATGGGGGGGGGGGTGTCAAAAAATGAAAATCTTGGCCCTTTATCAAACTCAACCAAATTTTATGTACATAACTAAAGTGGGACCCCATAAGTATAAAAATGCAAAAACTAACTCCCCCCCCCCTACATTATTATAAATAATTTTAGGGGTCAGGTTGTGTGGTAAATTCAAGTCGATGGCCACATCAGAACACGTCAGCTTATTTGACAAAAAATTGACATTGCGCCTTTATCCTTTGAACCCTTCATATGCTACTATTTTACTTAAAAAATATAGAGTATAGCTAGATTAAATCCCCTCCATTGATTTTTTAACCTCGCCTTTCAAATTAAGCCACCCCAAGCATATTTATATTATATATATTATTATTATATTTATATTATTTTTACTGTTTTCTTCTAAGTTTTCTTCTGCCTGCAGACTTTCCGGAACGATCTCCGATCTTTCTCCTCGGAGCAGATATGCTGGTGGAAATCTTGTTATGGAGTGTGTTGTTTTATTGTATTCTTCTATACATTCCTCTGCTATTATTGCCCATGATCTTTTTTTATTCTTCTCACTGTTTATCTTCACTCTTAATCTGTTAGTTATAGATTGATTTAGCCTTTCATTTAGCCCGTTTGATTCTGGACAGTCAGTACACGTGAATATCATTTTTATGTTCTTTTCTCTTAAATATTCTTTGAATTCTCTAGAGTTTATTCCCGCGTACTGATCCCCGAGCAGTGTGTCTATTTTGTTCTTTTTCGTGATGGGTTCTATTAGTTTTATGAAATCTTTGGCTGTTTGTGTCGTGGATGTTGAACCAAAAACAAATCTTGTGAAGTGATCTACTAAAATATGCATGTATTTTTTTTTAGAGTTGTACCCTGTAAATCCTCCGATTGTGTCAATTGACATTATCTGATATGGCCTGGTCGCCGGTCCTAATTGCGAGGGATTTCCTAATATTCTGCCTCTTCTGGATTTTCCTTCGATACAGTCATTGCATTGTTTACAAAATCTTTCTACCATGGCGTCCATATTCTTAAAATAGTATTGCGGTCTTATTTTATTTAACAAGTGCTGCATTCCAATATGTCCATAGTATTCGTGGATTTTATTTATTAATTTTTCTCCAAACATTTCCGAAACATATATCCTTGTTCTTTTATTTAGATTTTTAAAACATATATTTCCTTTCTTTACTACATTCTTCGAAGTTTCCAGTTCATTTTTATTTCGGATTTGATCATTTACGATGTCCTCCATTGTAACCATGTTTACTACTTTTAGTACATCTTCTTCATTTTCAAAACTTTCCAGCACCGGATTTCTCGATAGAGCATCCGCCTCTATGTTTGTTTTTCCGGGCTCGTATATAATTTTGAATGAGTATTGTGAAAGATAGAAAATTAGGTCCCCCAATGGTTCATCCGTTCTGGCCTTTACCTTCAGACTTTCCAGCGGCTTGTGGTCTGTGATTACAGTGAAGTTTCGATCGAGCAGCCAGTGTTGCCAGTAGACAATGGCTTCTTTAATGGCCAGACATTCCAAAAATATCGCTTTCCTTTTTTTCTGTGTCGGATTTAGCTTTTTCGAGAAGTAGGCCACTGGGTGGAGAAATCCTTCATCGTCTGCTTGTTTTAACACAGCCCCAATCCCCTCTCCTGATGCATCTGTATATATGAAGACTTCCTTTTCTGGATTATAAATCAATAGAATAGGACTGGAGCAAAGGAGTCCCTTGACTTTATCGAAAGCTATTTGGCAATCATTGTCCCATTCAAATTTTATATCTTTCCTAAGAAGTCTGTGAAGTGGCTCTAACAACTTCACTGAATTTTCTATATATCTGTGGTAAAAGTTTATTTTTCCTAAAAATTGTCTTACATTCTTTTTATTTTTTGGTTGTTCAAACTTTTTAATTGATATTAAGTTATCATTATATGGTCTTACTTTGCTTCTTTCAATAATATGCCCTAGGTATTTTACTGAATTCTTTGCCAAATTGCATTTAGATAATTTCAATTTAAAACCTTCTCTCTTCATTGTTTCAATTATCAGTTGAATATGCCTTAGGTGTTCTTCAAATGTTTCTGAGAATACCAGGATATCATCTATATAATTTATACAAAAGTTACTCAGGTTGTTTCTCCTAATACAATTTGCCAGTATCCTTTGAAAAACACTACTTGACAATTTTAGTCCAAACGGCAAAACATTCCATTGGTAGTGGCCGCTTTGAGTAATAAAACCAAGCTTTTCCTTGTCTTTATCTCTGATCGGAATTGACCAAAACGCAGAATTTATGTCAAACGCTGAGAACCAGTTACAGTCTCCTGCTTTGACAATAATATCTTCTATACGTGGAAAGGGATGTATTTCTGGCACCAATAAGGAGTTTATACCTCGATAGTCAACACAAAAACGGGTTTTACTACCCTCATCCTTTTTGAAAACCATGGTGACAGGCGCCGCAAATGGCGAACTTGATTCCTCAATTAATGACGATTGTAAAAGTTTTTTCTACTTGAGCATCAATTTCTTTTTGGTCGGAAATTGAACACCTATAAGGTTTTTTGTATACGTATTTATATTCTTTTAATCTTATTTTAGCTTCTGCATTTTTTACTCTTCCGACATCATATTTATCTTTGGCAAATGCTGATTTATTCTTTTCTAATATATTCATAATCTTTTTTCTATTATCTTTATTTAAATGATTCAAATAAGTTTCATATTCTTTTAATTCTATGTATTCGTTAAAGTACATATTACACAATTCATAGTCTTTCTCTATTTTATTGTTGCAGTTTTCCCAATATATGATATCAGTATCTTTATCTTTCTTTTTACTATTTTCATTGTTTATGTATAAAACTATTTCATTTTCTTTTTTATTTAAGTTTTTATCTAACTTTTTATCTTCTATCATCTCTTTATTTAATGTAATTTTATTATTCTTAGAGACGTTTTTTTGTAATATTTGTAAATTCTCGTCTTGTATCAACTTGAATTTTTTAATGGCATCTAGCCCCAATAATAAATCATACGAAAAATTATCATTCTTAATTACATATACATTTAATGAATCTGTTATATTACCTATTCGTAATTCTAATTTTGTTTGCCCATTCACATGATTTATACCGTTTAGAGTTTTGAAAAAAATTTTATCCTTTTCTATATTTTTCTTTAGTTCATCAATTAATTTACTGTTTGCCAAGGATATATTTGATCCAGTATCATAGACCGCCTTGACTTCTTTATTTTTGCCTATTTTAATTTTTAAATTTATTAATGGTATAAATCTGTGGGGCCTATTTAGTTTTTTTCTTCTCCACTTTCAGTTTTATTTTCGATAATATTTTCATTTAATAATGTTTCTGCAATTTCAGCATATCTTTTTTTATTAAAGCATAGATTTATTGGGTGATATCTATTTGGCTTTCCTAATTTTTCGCATTTGAAGCAAGGTTTTTTTTCTATTTGCTTATAATCACTCTTTCTTTTTTCTAAAGCATGTGAGTTTTCTTTTATATTTGTTTTATTAATATAGGAATTCTCTGAATCTAATTTCTGTAAAAAGCTTATTAAGTAATCTGTTCTTTTTATTTCTAATCTTTCCAATTGGTTTTGAATCTTAATTGGTAATCCAATTACTATATGATTTATTCTTGTTTTTTCTGGCATTTCGAAATCAGCATCAATTAGCAATTTTTCTTTTTTTATTGCATAGTCTACAAATGAGCCGTTTATATGTTCATATTTATAGGCGTATCTTATTTGAGACCATCCTCTTTTTGTAAAAACTAGTAAAAATGAACTAACCCATTCTGGCCATGCATCATGCTCACATTTTTTTATATTTAGGTCGTACCAATTTTTAGGCGTTCCATTTAAGAAATATTTTAACGCTTGTATTTTTAATCTATGATTTATTATATTGTTTCTAATACATTCTTTTTCAAACGAATTTATCCATTCACTTGCATCTTGATCTCTGCCATAGAATATTTCTAAATTAAACTTTTTTTCTATGTTATGTAGTGCATTAATATTTTCATCGACTTCTATTTCACTATTTTTGGGCGTGTTAATGGATTCATTATTTACTTCTTCCAATAAACAGCCTTTGAAAATGAAGTTTTCATCTTTATCCATGTATAATGATTTTATCTCAGGCGTCCATGTTAATTTTATGTTTCTAAAGTTTCCAGATTTTGACATACCTTTGATTGCTGCTTTAGATGCACTTAAGGCTAATATTTCTTGATGCGATTTTTCATCTCTGAATTCTTTAGGAAATTTATAAGTTGTTTGGTCCTCCGCTGCTTTGATAGAATAAACCGAAATGCCATCCTGTTGAATTTTCTTCACATGGATTATAACCCTTGTTGTCATCTTGCAGGAGTGAATTTTGATTTGTAATAAGGTTTATTCTTCCCCGTGGGGTTTTGAAGGTAATTAAAGATTGATTCAGCTATAAAGAAGAATATATTTTCAGAAATATTATTTACATATATAATACAATATTGTTTGAATGAACATGATTAATTACCTATAAAGAAGAATCAAAATTCAATGTCCTTTATTTATTCTAAATATAATTTAGAATAATAATAT
>JALMQS010000087.1:7915734-7974175 GCA_024734495.1 Forficula auricularia
ACAGAAAATTTATATATATATATATACATTAAGAAAGAAAAAAAGATCCCTACAAGGCTAATCTTATTGAGAGGGATTTTAATTTGGTTGGAATCTTTTCGAAAGCTACTTTGTTTTATTACAACATACCAATCTACATTCAGGTAGCCATCGCCGAATAGACATTCAGAATCTGCACAAGAGAGGGAAAAGCAATTATTTGTTCGAAAAAACATCTACTCGAATTTTGATTAACTTTTCTCTTTGAGTCGATTCTTTCTTCTTCTTATACGATATATAAACATCTGAAATGGTAAGTCAGACGTTCGTTGAAAATTATTTCCTTCGATTGAATACCTCCTTGTAGATTATAAAAAAGTACTCTTTGATCTGTTTTTTAAATAATAATTCCGAATATAATAGTATATAATAAAATGATAAGTATTCGGTTCTAATACGATTATTCTTTTTTGATCATCGTCTGTATCGTAAAGGAATTTATTCCATTCTAAAATTATCCTTTTTTATCAAAGAGAATCTTATTTCTCTAACGATTCCTGAAGAATTAGATATCAATATATTTGAATTTATTAACTAGGATTAACTATGGTAAAAATGAAAAGCTTTTCTTGTGGAGTAACTTGAAAATATTTTTCACCTTTCCTCCGATTGGCGAAAATCATGATAGGTGTTACATCTTTTCGAGATATAGAGAATTAATATTTATATATGGTAGTCGGAGTTAGCCGAGCCGGCTAACGCGCTGGCCCCGCTTCGGCATCGATTATGACGATGTTGGAGCGGAAGGCCGGAGTTCGATCCTGGCTGGCGTATAAAATTTTCTTCCGGCTAAAACTCGGCTCCCTCACTAACCCTACTAACACTTTACTGATGTGCTGTCTAAATGGGCTTTGTTCCCGATGAAAATAAATAAATTTAAAAAAAAAATATTTATATGTGATGGTGTCAGGGAAAAGGGCCTCATCTTCAACTAACAGGTTTTTTAGGAATGTCAAAAATGAGAGTTAAATTGGGGTATAGTTTTTGGTTATGTATTTAAATTCATCAGCAAATTTTCATCTGGAAAAGAATAATAGCGAGGATAAAAATTGAAGAAATTCCCTATTTTTGACTGCTTAAAAATTATCAAAATTTAAACGTCTATGACTCAAAACTAGGTTTTTTACTTCTAAATATTCAAAAAATCATAACTCAGCCAATTATTGTAATTTTCTGGCCCGACAAAGGCGTTTTGTTCAGTTGTTTCTCTAGAAACAGGAGAAGCCATTAATTCGATTTTGACAAAGTGAAGATAAGGGCCTTTTTCCTGAGACCATCACATATAATGTAATAGCAAATTCACACCTCCTAACATCTATTCTCAGAAAAATATTTTGGAAAAAAACTCTATTCTCCCATAAGGATAATACATTTACTTCTCCATCAACTACCGTCAGTGATTTTTCCCTTCTATAATTTAAAACACTTGTTCATTGTAAATATAAATTTAGGTGGGCCTTATTTTGGGTATTTACGAATTTCAATACTTCCAGAGGCTCATATGGTTTCAAATGAAAATAAAAAAAAAAATGCCCCCAAGTTTCAAATCACTATCTCAATTTCAACCTTTGCCGAACAGCGATGGAAGTTTCCAATCTAAAAATATGGGGTTTTTTGTATTGAACGATCAATTTTTTTATTGGCCAAAGTAATGGTTCAGAAAATTTGAAACTCTGTATACTTTATCCTTATAATACTAGCTATCCTTCAGAATTTTTACAGATTTTTAGCTATTATAATTTTGGAGTCTATAACTTACTAATGCTAAAATAATTATAGCAGTATTTTATCTAGCTGTAACTCCATTTACCTTCTCCAATTTTATTCCGGCCAAAGTAATGCTTCAAAAAAATTGAAACTATGTAAACTTTATCCGCATAATATAGATATGGTTCAGAATTTTTACAGATTCTTAGCTATTATAAATTTGGAGTTACAGCTAGATAAAATACTGCAATAATTATCTTCAATTAGCATTAGATAAGTTATAGATTCCAAAATTATAATAGCTAATATCTCTAAAAATTCTGAAAGATAGCTACTATTATAAGGATAAAGTCTACAGAGATTTCAAATTTTTTGCTCCATTAATTTGGCAGAAAAAAATCTGATCCAAAAACCCCATGTTGGGAAAACTTATATCGTTGTTTGGCAAAGGTTAAAATTGAGATAGAGACTTGAAACTTAGGGGTTATTGTTTTTTATTCATTTCGAACCTCTGGGAGCATAAAAATTCGAAAATACCTAAAATAAGGACCAACCTAATGTGTATAGATATATATTTTATAATCATTTTCAACTGAATTTAAATTTTCGAAATTATATGTAGGGAAGAAGTAAAGTGCTGATTTAATAGATCCGAAACCTATTTATAAACTTGAATCCTTTGATGCGTGTGTGTTGTTAACAAGGAAGGAGGAATCCCATCAGAACAAAGCGTGGAAAACACCCGCGTCACCATCTTTGTATACGTACTAATCCAGTGCGTAACGTTCATAAATCACCGACTCACGGATGACAGATGCACTGTTCTCGCGATCAAGCAACCAAAACCACCCCTGTACTTATATATACCTATATATACATTCAGTGAAATCCTCTCTCTCTTCTCTCTTGTATAACGTCAGTCTTTAATCATGACGACACATTTAAATCTTCGCTCGAACGCTTCCTATTGAACCGTTATCACCTCGAAAATCCTCCAGAACGATTTCGAACATGTGAAATGAAGTTAGCTATCCGTTCGAATGGGATTAATTCAATAAATCTATAGGGAAAAGAAATGCAAACTTATTATTTTAAAAGCTTAATTATTAAGAGGGTTTAAAAAATACTACTACTTTCAAAATATCTATAAATTAAAAACAAAAAAAATTTTATTAGGAAAAATAATCATATTAGAGTGCCCTGAATTTCAAAACCACCTGCAAAAATTTAATTGGACATTTTCACAATATGAACCAATCTATGGATAGTTATATAATTTAATACCTACATATAATCGAATATTTAAATTATTTTATTTATTGATTATATTAAATATTCTCACATTTAAATATATTAAAAGATATTTCGCTATGGGTATATTGAATGGGCTTGATGAAATGACGTGATCCCTACGCCGAGAGGCTTTCGTCTCAATCTCACCAAAAGATTTATAAATGAAAAAGAAAACGATCGTAAATTATCGATTTATCTATGTGGAGGTACACGTAATCATTCCAATATAAGAATTTTGTAGTTTAAATGAAATGTTATGAAAACATTCAGTTTTTTCTCTGGTCTAGAAATGGCAAAGGGTTTAATTTTTTTGTCATAATATATGTAATTAAATCTATTGAAATTTCATATCTATGGAATATTTTCTTTTATCTTTTCTATCAAATAGTTTTTATTAGAATATTTGCATTTCAAAGGGTAGTTTATTTGAGGTCTATTTTGAAAAATAGCTAATTAGTACTTTGAAATAATTTTTAAAAACATAAAATTAATAAATATTATAAAAAAATCGATTATTAATAATTATCTTCAATTTTGAACGAAATTGTTTGAATAGTTTTTGAGAAAATGGTAAAAAGCTAGAAAACCGTAACAAATGACTCGCTGATACCGGGTGACTTGCGACCCAGCCTCTCAACACAAGTGACCGAAAGAATTATAAATGAGAAAGAAATCGAGCTTATTTTATCGATTTCATCTATCTGGAGGATCAGTGTGCTATTCTAAAATAAGAAAATAGCATTTAGATTAAGAATTTTGTAGTTTAAAAGAAATTGTGTGAAAAGATTCAATTTCTTCCCTCCTGAGTGAATCAACTAGAAATGACAAAAAGTTTTATTTTTTCTCATTAGATATTTATTCAAATCTATTGAAATTTCATATCTCTGTGCTATTTTGATTTATCTTTTATATCAAATAATTATTATTAGAAAATTTGCATTTTAAAGGGTAGTTTATTTGAAGTCCAATTTAAAAAAAACGCTAATAACTCCGTTGGAAATTAAAACAAAATTAAATTAATAAATATTATAAAACAATTAATCATTAACAATTTAATTCAAGTTTGAACGAAATCGATGCAGTACTTTTTTGAGAAAATGGTCAAAAACCATCTGAACCGTCTAAAATATGATGCTTTTTGAAAGCACGAGATCCCTTTGAAAAAAGTTTAAAAAGTCATATGAAATGTAACAATGACTTGTGACATGGAGATGAATTTTAAAATGTCTCTAAAACGGCCTTTCAAAGACCGTTTTCGAGGTTTTTGACGAATTTTCTAAAAAAGTACTGTATCGATTTCGTTCAAAATTGAGTTAAATTATTAATAATCAATCGTTTTATTATATCTATTAATTTCATATATTTTAAAAAATTTCGACGGAGCTATTAACCTTTTTTCAAATTGGACTTCAAATAAACTACCCTTTGAAAATGCAAATTTCGTAAAAGTAATTATTTGCAATAAAAAATAAAACACAATAACAGACAGATTTGAAATTTTAATAGATTTGATTAAATATTTAATGAGAAAAATAAAACTTTCGCCATTTCCAGTTGATTTGCTCCCGGGAGAAGAAATTGAATCTTTTCACACAATTCTTTTAAACTACAAAATTCTAAATCAAAATGATATTTTCTTACATTAAAATGGTACTGTGAACCTCCAGATTGATGAAATCGATAAAATAAGATCGAATTCTTTCTCAATTATAGTTCTTTCGGTCTCTTGTATCGAGAGGTTGTGTCGCTCTAGACATCCTTATTTGTTACTTGAATCATCATGTCCATTGACTATATAATATTGGAATATCTTTTAACTCGTAAACTGTTGATTTTAGACATTTCACTATAATGAACTTTTCTGTTGGAAATTAAGTCATCTTTAATAAAGCTCTTAATATATATTTGTGTACCTCAAAGGGTTAGGCAGTAATGGTGAAATTTATGTGGAAAGTCAGATAAAAACTGTTCCTTAGAAATTCTACATATTAAAAAACTCTAATGAAGAACCATGTTGATATTTTAATTATCTAAGTCACCCGGCATCAGCGAGTCATTTGTTACGGCTTTCCAGCCCCTTACCATTTTATCAAAAACTAATCAACCAATTTCATTCAAAATTGAATGTTTTTAAAAATTATTTCAAAGTACTAATTAGCGTTTTTTCAAATTATAATTCAAATAAACATCCCTTTAAAATGCAAATATTCTAATAAAAACTATTTGATATAAAAGATAAAAGAATGAATAGATATGGAAATTTCAATAGATTTAATTGAATATGTGATGAGGAAAGAATTAAACCCTTTTGCCATTTCTAGTCGACTCGCTACCCCAGCGAAGAAACTCAATGTTTTCATAGCAAACAAGTTCACTTTTCCTCCAATTTAAAGTTTGGTACATAGATAAAGGATACATACAGTCGAACCAGTGGTGGAACCGAAGAGTGAACCGAGACCTAATATGCTGTACACCTACTTCCACTTGTATTTCTAAATATTTCCAAGTACTTCCAAATATTTCCAAGTACTTCTAAATATTTCCAAGTAATTCCAAATATTTCCAAGTACTTCCAAATATTTCCAAGTACTTCCAAATATTTCCAAGTACTTCCAAATATTTCCAAGTACTTCCAAATATTTCCAAGTACTTCCAAAATACTTCCAAATGGGTGTACACCTACTTCCAATCGCGGATCACCCCTCGGGTGGGACCAATGGCACCCCCATCGAATTTCGGGCGCGGGGCCCAAAACCTGAACCGGGCTAATGGAATAAGTATGGATTTGTCTTTAAAGTTTAAAAAGATGGTTCACCCTACGATTTTTTTTTCTAACATACCCCTTAAAAAAACATCTGGGAAGCGGCTTCGGGACCCATAGGTGCCCTTGGACCTCTCCTTGCGGGGCTAGTGGCCACCAAGTTTATTTTCCTGAAACTTGGCTATTATGTATTTTAAGGTATGTATAAATTAATTAACATAATCCGTAAGAGCTAAGTTTTAATAAAGATGTTTTCATATATTTCTTAAAAGACAATTTGATTCTGGTGATTTTTTTATGACGGTTGGATTGGAAAAAATTGACTAGGAATTTTGATCAATGAGCGGAAGGACGTGAGTTCTTCGCCCTCTCTCTTTTAGAATATATATTAAACATTAAACAAGATCTTTATTGAATTTCCGTTAATATTATAAATATTAGCTGACATTTTCTTATCAAATGAAAAACCCCTCTCCTGTTCTTCCTTCCTCACCGGGGGATATTTTGAGAAAAAGCCGCCCGGGTTCTATGCTTGGAATTTGAACACTCTTCTTGAAATATGCATCCTATTTTCACACTTTGGAAAATGTAGTCACCCAAGGCTGGCTGTTGAAAGGCAGCAGAATAGAAGTCGAGGGCTAAAACGGTCCTTTTCACCTACGCATATTCGCGGGGCGATTTCGCCTGAGGCAGCTGCCCGGGACAAGTAAATATGGTGCTTATCCTGGAATTTTATTCCTTGTCCACCGGATGCAGCTCGGGTGAAAGAAGGGATAGTGGGAGAAAGAGAAGCGAACACTAATACTTTATAGAATTTAATTTCCCAGGGCCTATATATTCAGAGGCACGCGCGTTCTGATGTAATTCACGTATATAGGGCAGAGAAGAATGAAGGGCGAGCCGGAGGCGAAATTCGACGTCATATGGTTACATTTAGCCAGACTTCGCGCACAAATTCAAATAGATAGCATGACTGGCTGGCTGATACTCTTCTCGATGAATTTTTGGCATCGCGTAAATTCAAAGCTAAAATTAAGTAATAAAAAAGTTTAGTTTTATGACCAAGTTTTTCCAAATAAAAAGCCAGCTGACAACTAAATCTATCTACTATTTAAATTATTGGACTGTATTAAACCAATAATTATACAAACATTAAAAATTTTAATACGTTTAATAATTACTAGAAAACAATAGAGTACACATTAGCGGCACCTTTTCTTTTCGGTTGGGCGACACCGGGGAGAAAAATTTCGAGGATGGGACGCAAAAAGGTGCATTATTTAGAATAATAAATTAGATACTTCGGATTTGTGAAATTCAAACTAAAGTGAGGGCCACTGTGGGTCAGTGGTTAGAGTGTCGGGACGCTGGTCTGAAATACCCTGGGTCGAGACCGAGTCTCGGCAGATATTTGTAGCCGCCATCCTTTTGGAAAGCAATGGCAACCTACCAAGAGTATAATTGCCTAGTAACCTCTCCAAAACTAGCCGTTCGGAACCGGGGTAAAAAGTAGGTCCCGTATATCTGTGTAAATACACCAAAACACACTCAGCACAGGTATATGTGGAGAGGAGACAAAACGTCTGGGAGAAATCTGATACGGCACTTGCAGTAGTGAAGAAATCATACTTCAGCTAATTGGATAAAAAATATTATTATTTATTGAAGTTCGAAAGTTATAATCATTAAACATTAGGTGTGTAAAAGAAAATATACTACTAACAGTAACTCCAATTTCCACCTGATGATAACATGTCTCGCACAAGCATGAATATTGACAAATTATAATTGATGTATCTTTTTGAAGAAGGCAAAAAATTTTATCCAAATTTTTATCTATATTTATCTTTTTTGTTCTCAAGTAGGCACTGAAGATGAATGTCAGCGAACAGTAATCCATGGACTGTCTGTCTATTAATGATTAATTAAACTAATAATATAATACTATCCAGATAATGTTCTGATTTGATAATATCCATCCCAGTTCCAAAAAATCTGACAATCAAATTATAAATAAAAACAATTTTATTTTTATTTCAAAATTTATTTTACACTGAAACATATGATGATTATAGTAGGTACAATTATCATTAAAAAAACGCTATTTTTCTATTATTATGTTTAGTGGCAAAATAATTTACAACGACATCTAAGTTCAATGCTTTTACATTATTTTTTTGAATGTACGAAATTCCTAAATCTGTGAGACTCTCTTGTGGTCTTTAAATAATTTCATGAAATCGGTGTTTCAATATTTTTTTGCTCAATTTAAGATGTTGGGCGGACGGTTGGGCGAGAGCAATTTGAGTTGGGCGGTCGTCCACCTCTCCCAACTCTGACACCGCCACTGAGTGAGTATCAATAATTACAAAAACTCATTTTTTTTGATGGCATTACTTTTGAAATTCAAAACAATTAGTGTGACAGCTGACAGATCCCCGAAAATTTAAAAAGAAAAATGACAATATTTATTGCTTGTTTAAACGAGACATCATTTCCTCCGGAATCGAACCATAGTGGTAGATACACTTTCCGGATGAACTGCTCAAGTTGGTATTACGAAATTAATACGAAATTAGCCTAGAAGTTACATTGTTCTAACTTATATAGACAAATGAGCATTGTAATTTGTATTGATAGTGACTGGGTTTCTCTTTACTTTGATTATTTATGTCCATCGATTAAATTAATAAGTTTTTGTAGGGAAATAAGGACAATAGCTTATGCATGTATTTTTTATTTTATGCCAACGTTTCGTCAACTTTGTTGACTTCCTCAGGCTCCAAAGTTGACGAAACGTTGGCATAAAATAAAAATACTTGCATAAGCTAGTGTCCTTATTTCCCTACAACTTATTAGTTTCTTTTTACGTAGGTAACCTAAAAAGGACATTTGTTGAAACACAAATATAGCTAATTACAATTTAATTAAATGATAAATAAAACGTCAGTATCAAAGATGTGGGATGTGATTTTTAGACGACTTTTGTACTTAAATAACAAAACAAAAAAAAATTCAAAATCATTTATCCTCTGCTTTTTTGCTAATATATAAAAGAAAAATAAGAATGATTTAATATGAGAGACTTTTTTTTACCTATATGAAAAATTCTGTAATTTTGGTGAAATTACTTATACCTATCTATTGGCCGGTTTTTGTTTTTACAATTTTATATGGTAAAAGTATTTCCAGAAGTGAAATTATTATTTGTTCTAGGGCCATTACAGCTTTTATGTTTTTTCATTTTTCATTTTAATATAATAATAATATGTACATTTTTTTTATAATAATTTAACATAATATAGGGCTTGTGTGCTGTTGAAATACTTTGTTAAAAAGTCAGTGAAATGTAAATTTTTATCATTTCATTACAATCGTATACAGAATTAATTTATCAACACATGAAAAAGCAAGATAAATACCCTAGAATAGAAAGAGACGCTGCCAAGTTTGAATAAATACACGGGTTTGTTTTTTATCGTGCTTTAGAAAAAAAAAAGGTTCTAAAAATCGATTTTTAGCCTTTCTGCATCATTGGTTATTAGATTTCAATATAAAATATTTTCAATCTGTTCGATGACTGGCCTTATGTGCTTGCTAAGAATGAATATTAATAGAATGACAAATATGCAAAAAAGTTGATTTGTTTGAGCCATGAGGAAGTCAACAAAGTTGACGAAACGTTGGCAAAAAATAAAAATTATTTGCATCTACAACAACTTATAATTTTAATATTGATGCATTTTTTGAAAAATAGAAATGATACTAGATTTGTATAGACCAGTGATGGCGAACCTTTTGAGTTTGGTGTGTCAAAATTCGGAAAAAACCTAACTTAACTCGGGTGTCGTGACACATCTAGAAATATTCATAATTTAGTGATAGTAGGAACCCTAGTAAAAAACAAACATATTTTTGATATATTTATTTATTCAAAAACAAAACCTAATTACTATTCTTTACATTAGTGACTTGAGCCCAACTTCTGGTGACTCTTCTTGAGCGAAGACCGTCCGTAAAACGATACGTGTCACCCAAAATGTCAAGGTAGGTGGTAAATGGAAAGTGTTAGTGGTAAAAAGCATTTACTTTGCGACATACAACCGGCCCTTAACGTGTCACTTTTGACACGCGTGTCATAGGTTCGCCATCACTGTTCTAGACGATCAATAATATTGTAAATATTCTCCTCAATATTGACGGAGGACCATATTGATGGAAATATTGATCGTCTAGGACAGTGCTTCTTAAGCTTTTTGAAGTCGCGGCCCCCTTGGAACCCAAGCCAATATCTCACGGACAAAACATTTTTTTTTTAGCTTTTCGGCCATTCTAGCCATAAGCCAATTTACGATACTAATTATTTTGATTAAATTTGTCTATATCCCCCCCCCCCCGAGGGTATGCCTTTTAGCTGGATGTCTCGGAGTCGGATTCGAACCCGGGTCCACTTGGATAGCAGGCTGACATGCTAACCCCTAGCCTACCCGACCCCCCTACTTTTTTTTTTAATTCAGATTAGTTAAAAAACTATTTATAATTTTGAATTTCGTATATGCTACACTTACTAGTCAAAGCATGAATTTCAATACATTATAGAAATTTTATAATTATAATCCAAGTATTCAAACTTATTTAACAAAAATAATTTATTTGTTATATTTGCGACTCTTCGCGGCCCTCCTGCGGGTAATCCATGGCCCCATAGGAAGCCACGGCCCACTACTTTAATAAGCATTGATCTAGAAGCATATTGAAGCGACCTATCTTGAAAGATATTGATAAAAAATTATATTTTCTGTCAATATTGAAGAAGCAACACGAATATTTTTCCCAGAATGTGTTTTGATGAGAATATAGTATATTCAACTTCTTTCAAGTGCCAAATCAGGTCTCCCTGGCGTTTTGGCTCCTCTCCACATATACCTGTGCTGAGTCTGTTTAGCTGTTTTTACACAGATATACGGGACCTAATTTTTAACGCCGGTTCCAAACGGCTTTTTTGGAGAGGTTACTAGGCAATTATACTCTTGGTAGGTTGCCAATGCTTTCCAAAAGGAGGCGACTACAAATATTCATCTGCCGAGACTCAGTCTCGAACCAGCGTATTTCAGGCCAGCGGTCCGACACTCCTAACCGCTGACCCACAGTCGCCTCTAGAGAGAATATATTGATGCGTTTCTATGGAAGCATATTGGTGAGCACTTCAATATAGAGCGATAATATTGAAGCGAATATTGACAATATTATTGATCGTCTAAGGGTTGATTAAGAGATAAATATATATTTTAAAAACTCTCGTCAATAATGGTCTGAATTCAATTGGCTACCTACCTAAGCGATACTCGAATCGTTTTTTATTAACAGAAATTTCTTTCATCAATTTTTAATTTCCTGAATCTGAAAACCATCCATGTTTTAACCATTTTATTAAAACTGATTAAATTCTGTTTTCTTTTCAAAGTATAAACCATTCTCTTTTTCCCAACATATATAGAATTAATTCTATATTTGTTATATTCACAAAAAGTTCAATATTTTTTTATTCATCCACTTGTAAAGTAAAAATAATTGAAGGAGAAAATAAAAGAGAGAGAGAGAGATGTAGGGGAGAAAATCATTTGGATGAAGAGGCTCTTGAGTGAAAAACTTTAAAATCAACAAAATTTTAGGAATTGTATTTTCTATAAAATAATAAATAATTCTCTCCCTACTTATACCCAATCAATCAATCACTCACTTGGCGAACTTCTCAAACCCCATTTTTTTAATCTATCAAATAATTTGGTTTTTATACTCACGTTTTTAAATTTTCTTAGCGCTATATAGGTAATTAAAGAGTTTTATATTTTAAAAATAAATAAATTTTGAAAATCATCAAGATCAAGGAGTACCTAGATCTCTATTCTAGGATCTAGGATGATTTAAATAATAAATGTATAAACATTAATACAATAATAATAAAAATAATATTCCCCAATCAAGTCGATTGTTCTCTCCAAAAACAAAAAATTCCTAATTTTAATATAATATGTTAATATTTGCTATAACCTATTAGTGTGTTTTAAAATTAAAAAAACAATTAAAAATAAAACATAATTGAAAAAATGTAAACAAACTTTTTTATTGAGATTTTCATCTGACAATCATTACTTTAATTAAGAAAATATCAATTAAAATTAAATTTGTCGAGGTCCAGACCTAGCCAGATTGCTTTCTCATTCTCAAAACTTGTTAATAGAATTTGCTTCATCAAAATCGGTAAAGTCGTTTTCAAAATAGAACAATGATACAAATATATATAAATAAATATATATATAAATATACAAACAATTTTTGCTCGTTTAATAAGAGTAGATATATGACAAAAAGGTACAATAGATCTTTTAAGCTATTGAGGAAGGTGATAGTTACTCCCATTTTTTTTATCCGATTATGTACAAGTTGAGGTGCAAAATTGACAGCCGAGTTAGCTGTTGTGAAAAGCAGCTACATTCAACATCCAAGGGCGGAACTTACCCAAGTGGAAGGCATTATCTTGGTCTCTCGACCTAGCGGAGCATAAGGCTGGCTATCTTTTGATCGGGACCATTCCTCGCCCATCTGACGCCATATTGAAAACTCTTGTAAATCCCTCTTAATATGCGTATGATTTACCACCAGAACTTTGCGATTTCTGTTTCCAATAAATAAAAAAAAAAAGATAATCGAAGCTTACATCTTTAGCATACAAGAAAGATTAACCAAACCACCTAAACTGGTGATGTCTTTACAATAAATTATAAATAAGATAAAAAGTTTAGAATTTGGATACAAGTCTCAGATTGAATGCCAAACGCCGAATCCTAATCAGTAATCACTCAGGGTCGTTTTTGATTTTGATCTCATTCCGTTGGTTAGTGTCGAAAAAAAAATTTTATAAAAAAAAATAAAACCGACTTCAAAAATCTTAAATGCAACAAATAAAATAATAATAACTTAAAAATAAAATAAAAATCCACTAAAAGGTATAAAATAATTATCTTATTTAGTTACAACTAAACGACGAAATATTAACATGAAATTACGTCAAGTGCGATTCATAAAATGTATATGATTGGCACCGACTTCAGAAAGTAATTTCATATTAATATTTCGTCGTTTAGTTGTAACTATGGTAAATAAGATTTTATAACATTTAGTGTATTTTATTTTATTTTTAAGTTATTATTATTTTATTTGTTGCATTTAAGTTTTTTGAAGTCGGTTTTATTATTTTTTTTATAAAAATTATTTTTATTTTTCTCTTTTTAGTGATGTTATTAATAGTGTCTTAATATAATACCTTGCATGCATCTCGTAAGAGCAAGCGTCAGGCGAATGAATCAGAAAATGATAATAAAATTCAATTCATAAATATATAAATTCTCTCGAAACGTTTGCGGGTTTTAAATGAATGTTATAAGTTTTTTTTATAAAAGATTTTATTTATCATAATTTTGATTATTTGCTCATAAGAATTGGAGATTTACGTTATTTCGTCTTTGATCATATCACCAGGACTTGACCAAATTAATATCGCACCATCCCTAAGATACCCCCTTTCAAATAAAAAAAGAATCATCGAAATCGGTTCATAAACAAAGAAGTTAGGCCTGAACAAACCTAATAAAAATGGTCTAATACCAATGAAAAAAAACGGGACCAATCGGAAGCTAGACTGAACCCAATGCAAAAAACCCATCAAAATCGGTTCACAATTGGCGGAGATATGAGGTAACATAGATACACACAAAAAAAATCAGTCGTATAGAGAACTTCTTAAGCTAAGATAATCAAAGCATACTCTTAATGTAGCCGTCTTGAAAAATGAAATCCATCAGATTTTAATAAAACTCAAGGAAAGGTAAATCTACTATCCGAGAATCCGTAATCAAAATTTCAGTTGTACCGTCTATTAACATGAATTTGAAACTCCAAAGTTTCGCAATTTTACAAGAGCAGTTAAGGGTAAACAGTGTTATTGATAGCAAATCTCCAAAATCCATGAGATATCTGCAAAAAAATATTCATATGTAATTAGAAATTTGACAGTTTTTAAAGAATGAATTTCACCTTCTATTACCAGAGATATTAATAAATAAAGACTGATAAATAATCAATAGGAGCTGAAAGAGAGCTCCACAGCGCCGAGTGGAGACGGGTGGTTGTGTCAAAACAGTCTTAGGACTATTTACTAAATGATGATGGTTAATAGAGATTGTTAGTATTAATTAATATTTCATCAATTTTTTCACTTTATCCAATGCGAAGCATGGGAGAAAGTATTGGAATGCTCTCGCGGCAAGCGCGACTTCAAAGGATCCTCAGGTAAAGACTACGGAACCCCATAGACTCAATTAAGGTCACAAATTGAAGCTATTCAGGATGAGATTGAATTTTAGTACGTGACGGTTTTGCCGAAAATTACCTGGAATCTCGTCGAGAGACCAAAGAGTGCCATTTTTTTTGGAAGTGCGTGCGGATGGATGGATGTATGTATGTGTGTTATCGTTTTTTTCGTCCACGATTTTTTCCACACCGTTGCGCCGATTGAAATGAAATTGAAAACCTACCATCAGTTTAACAAAATGAAGCGCTGATTAGTTTTTGGTACATATCGGTCCACAAACATTAGTACTTTATTTCGGTACTTTTTTAGTTTTTTCTAAATATCTTGAAAATGACTTAACCAATTTTGATGAAATTTAATATCCCTAATTGGTACCTTAGGGACCACAAAAAAAGGTTAAATAAAGTTTTTAGTAAAATTGTATCTTGAAGTTACTTTACTCAAGAACATATTAATATTTCAAATGAATTTGGATAAAGTTTAGCAACGATCCGTTGCAGTTTATTCATTCTGGATGAAAGGAGAAATTGTTTAATGAAGTTTATAAGACTCTATTCATAATTTGAATTATTTGAATTTTAATATTTTTACATGTTAGGTAAATCATAAATTAGTATATAATATTAGGAAGTTTTTTTTTGTTAAGAGAGAATGGTGTAGGTTCTTGGTAAAACATATTTAAATAAAGTAAAGAAAATTTAAAAAATTTTATAAAAAATTTAAAAATATAAAAATTTTAGTATAGGTTTGACAAAAATAAAAGACAACAGCTAACAAAAATCTTGTCTTTTATTTTTGTAAAAACATACCTACGAATTTTTATATTTTTAAATTTTTAAATTTTTTAAATTTTCTTTACTTCATTAGGAAGTTGTCGGTGAATCCGACAGATGGCGTGAATCGCAAAAGGCAGCTACCTTAAATTGAAGCGAGCAGGAATAAAAGTGTGACATTTTGAACCGACTTCATTCTCTTTAATGTGATGTGGAATTTTAATTTATTAAAAATCTATACATATGTGATCTTACTTGAAAAAAAAAACTTAGCAAATTTTGAGTAGTAGCTCTTAAAAACAATAAGACCCCTATTTTTCTTTGATAAAATAAGTACATTATTTCAAAGATTTATTATATATCTCCATATCTGAATATGAGACGAATGATTTAATTCTCAATTATTTCCTTATATTCAGCATCATATTTTATTTTCTTTGAACAGCCGGTGTCTTTTATGATTATTGAAATCGTTAATCTCATTTTAAATATTCCATCCCTCCGCCAAAAAGACTAGCTTTTTGCAAAATTGACTTCTTTTTTATGTCATATTCCTTTCAATCGAGGCAGCAGCAAAATCAATAGAAATTTATATATACATGTGATCAAACGGTGGAGTATTAAAAGATCGATGATCGTTTGAAAATGGAAGGCCTTTTGAAGGAGAAAAAAGAAATGACAATAAGAGAGATTTACAGCAACCAGGGAAAATGAAATTATATAGAGATCTAGTATTTTATTGTGTTGGAAAGTTTGTGGGAACTTTTTTTAAGAAAATCGATTAGAGACATAAGAAAAATAAATGACTTCTAGAGGCCGTAAACGCTCTTCGCATTTGTCTTTTTGACCACAAATTTATAATCTTCAGTCTTCCATTCTTGACTACAGAGGTTGCATCTTTTTGGTACTACATCTTCTTGCATCAAAATCATAAGAAATTTAACAAAAATCAATAATTAGTGAAACTCAGCTAACTATTTAGAAGGACTAGTCAACGAGGTTCAAAAGAATTTTACCAATAAGAATTAGCCCAGAGAAATTAGACTTCTCCTGGGCAATAATATGGATAAACTGGAAATATTATATGAGTTTGCGACGGTTTCTAGCTGGTGCTAAAATTTCAGAAAATCTTTGGATTTTTTCAGATTTTTGCTTATAACTCAAAAACCATGCGTCGTACAGAAAATTTCACTCGTAACAAAATGAAAGAGCATAAAGTTTCGCGTCGAATAAAATACGTAAATATTAAAATTGGTTCAGCTGTTTAGCCACAATCGATCGTCAAAAATAGAGAATTTTACCAAATTGGGGGAAAACTGAATTATTCTCATTTAGGTAGACACAAGAAGCCACTCTTGGAATTTTTGAAATTCTGACCGGCATAAAAGTTGCCAATTGGGTAAAAAATGAGATTGGCAAAGTTCCACCTTAATTGGACAACACTAACTCGTGCCGCAATGAGGATTTCCTCATAAAATGAATGCCACTCATTCTAAAAACTTGATTATTTTCTCATTTTCTAGGAAATTTTGTTGGCTTGAAGTTTTATTTGAGCCACTTTTTTGTTAAAACTTTTAAATAAATATAAGAGTTTTAACAAAAAATGTTTCAAGCAAACGTTCAAGTCAACAAAATCTACTAGAGAATGAGACAAAAATCAAGTTTCCAGGATGAGTGGTTTTCATTTTATGAAGGAAAAACTTCGATTTTTTGCAAAAAACTGCAAATTTCAACCTTATTGCGGCACTGGTTACCATTATACAATTAAGATGAAACTTTGTTTAAATTGTAGCAAATTTAATCTAGTTTAAAAATGTATAAAGTGGTCTTTGTCGAAAACGTGCTCCTTCTTGGTCAAAATAAGGAAAAATCGAAAAAAGAACGAGTTTTAGGGATATTCAAAAGTGATCCCGGGGGCTGTTTTTTGACAGGCGCTAGTACCAATTCTACTTAATGTAAATAGATGAAATTGTTATTATTTTACGTGTAATTTAAAGACCTTTAATTTATCTAATAGATATCTTTTGGATTTGATATGCTGTTTTAGAGTTTTTTCAAGAAAAACTGAAAAATCTCTCATTTTGAGGCGCGTAGAAAAAATTCCGACAACACAGATTTGGGAGAAAGCTTAGGGTAGTAATATTAGAGTACCAATAAAGGTATTCCAGCAATAAAATCTTTACCGGAATTATTTCCTGTTAAAATTTGCCTGGACTAATATAGGTATTAGAGGTGATTTTGTCTATTTCAACACAAATTAGCGAAGTTTTGATCACAGATGAAAACAAGATAAATTGAATAATCAATACATATATTAACAAAAATATATTACACTCCGTTCAAAACGGCGTGTTTTGTGTTGTGTATATTCGTTATATTTTTTTAATAAATATATTAAATTATTCCAGGCATCATTCGGATTTGAAATGATTTTGCGTGAGGTTGTTTGGCATGTAAAATAATAATTAAAGCATATATTTTGTCCTTTATTTAAGTAAAAATAAGATCAAAACAAATATTAGGGATACTTGGGATTTATTGGATTGGAATGAGTTAATGTTCAATCTCATTGAAATTTTCATTAGGAATAATTTCGTTTTGTAATAAGCACGTTTGTAGTTTAATGATTTAATGGTAGGAATTCAAGAATAGTTGGTTCTCGAGCAATTTATGTTAACATAATATGTTGTACGCATCCATGTCAATTCGAATGTTCGCTTAACCATTAAATCAATTCGAAATTAATGTTAGATAGGACACGATAGTAAAGATGTCAAATTAAATAATAATTCTTTGTTTGAAATAAATATTTCTTCTTTAATGCGAATAACTAATGAATTGTTCAATGATTCTAAACAGGAAATTTATCCGTAGGTCAAGACTCCTCTATTTTACGCTCCTTCATACCCTCCCTCGTCAGAACGGCCCCCTCTCTATACATCTTTGGTGACGCAATAGTCGTCTCCTCCCGAAGCTGCTTCCGATTCCCCTTCGCCCTTCGAATTTTATAATCAACTAGCTGCAAGGCTCGCCTTCGGCGGCCCTATTGCTAGCCACGGGGCACGCCCCCTGGATCCCCCAACCAACGAACCCCACCCCCCGAAACCCTCCCAGCATCCCCACCCCCCGCAACATCCGCCTCCACCCCACCCAGCTCAGACCCACGCCCCCGTGCCACCCCACTACGCCCCTGGACCCTCACCTGAACCCCCCACTTGATGCGTACAAAGCTTACTTGATGTATTGTTAATCGTTTTATTGTTTATTGTTTACATTTATATGTTTGTTGATGTTATTGAAAATAAATGTTTTTGAATAAGATTACGAGTATTAATTAATATGATCGTAATATTGGCGCCCGAACAATGTGAAAATGATAAGAAAACCTAGTAGACCACTAGTGAAGAGGAATAAGAAAAATGATTTTGCGAATATGGAAATAACGAGGGGGAGATATCGAAGATCAAGGATCATATAAAAAAGGTGAGCATAGAGTAATGGATTTGGGAGAGGAGGTGAATAAATTAAAAAATGAATTCGAAAAAATAATAAAAAAATTAAAAGATGATTTGGAAGAGGAAAAAGACAAGTCCCACTCAGGATAGAAGTTGCATTCAGGATAGACGTTTTTGTGGATTCTGTAGACGGGAAGGACATAGGGAAGAGACTTGCTTCAAGAAGGGAAACGAGTGGAGGAGCAAGGAAATAGGGAGTTCCTTGTTCAAAAAGCAGTAGGATTCCCTAAGAAAGTAAGAATAGAAAGTGAGATCTCTAGTCATATTATTTGTTGTGAGAATAAATTTTCGGAAATCATTCGGCCATCAATGGAATTACAAATAGAGGAAAGAAGAAGGGTATTAACTAATGAAGATAATTTAATTCCGTACTGGTTGAATGAAGTCAAGGAGGATGAGTTGAATAAAATAGAAGAGGAGAAACTAGATGCTGGGCAGATGAAAGTAAATCAAAATAAAGAAGAGTTACTTCATCAAATAAAATTATATTTAGAAGAATCGATGGATGGAGCAAAAATTATTGAAAATAGTCAAGAAAGGGGAAGGTTAGTTAAATATCATTCGAGTTATTTTAAACCTAGGAAGAAAGAAGAATGATCCTGTGGGAAGCTGCGTCCGTGTTCTAAGGAGGGGAGAATTGATGCGTACAAAGCTTACTTGATGTATTGTTAATCGTTTTATTGTTTATTGTTTACATTTATATGTTTGTTGATGTTATTGAAAATAAATGTTTTTGAATAAGATTACGAGTATTAATTAATATGATCGTAATACACTTCACCAACCCTGCACTATCACCCCGCACCCCACCCACCTCACCCCGTGCTTTCCACCCCCGCCTAGCCCCCTGGATTCCTACCCCACCCCCTCACCCCTCGCCTCGCCCACTGCACCCTACTCCGCCTCCCTCCCATTCTACCCTTCCCCCCACACCCCATGCCCTTACCCACCCCACTCTATTCCACCCCCGCACCCAGTTTTTGCATTTCTAGCCTTCTAGTGACCCACAGATTATGTATACAAAATTTGGTTGAGTTTGGTCCAAGAGCAAGAATTTACATATTTTTCACCCGTCCCCTTTTTGGGTGATTTTTTTTGGGTGATTTTTTTTTTTTGGGGGGGGGGGTTTAAACAAAAGTTGTCAGAAATCACATCCCCTACAACTTTGATCATTATAAATTTGCCGGTACGGTTATTAGTTTAGGAGTTATTTGATAATTTTTATTCGTGCGGCCCCCCAAACCCCATTCTCGGGGTCAAAATATCAAATCGTTATATAACTAAAACGTAAGTTAGAAGACATCTGATGTAAAAATGAAATTTCATAATAATCCCTTCAGTCGTTTTTACGTGAATCGTGAGCAACTTTTCGGAAACGACGGAAACATACAGACATATCGACAGAAATTTTGTTGAGGATGTTAATGTACAGACAAAACCTTAATTTTATATATATAGATTCCAGGAATTATATTTTGTTCTTTCTAATTTTAGATTCTTTTAACTTTAAATGTCATTTTATTTAAAGTGTTAAAAGGCTACAGATTCTGCTGAATTAAATCTAAATTAAAATAGAAAAAGACTCGGTACACTCTCTCCACAAAATTTTGCAAGAGTGTAGAGCCCCTTAGTAAATAATTTAAATATAAAACATACTTTTAAATTTACTTCTTGAAACATTTATTTTCTCTAAATAAGTACATTCTCATATCAATAAAATAGAATATGTTAACTTTAAAAGTTTATATTTTCTGAAAGTGGCAGAGTTGTTGGTTCATAAAGAGAAATCATTGAGGTTGTCCTCTGCTTGATTCAAATAAACATATACATTCGTTTGTTCAGAGGCCTATCTACAACAAAATGAATTTATCTAAATCCAATCGTGTATTTGAACCAATGATAAATAATAGATAAAATATTTATAATTAAAAGACCAAAGATGAATGAATGTCCAACCTTCGAGTGTGTTTAGCTGTTTTACACAAATATACGGGACCTACTTTTTAACGCCGGCTCCGAACTGCTAGTTTGGAGAGGTTACTAGGCAATTATATTGTTGGCAGGTTGCCATTGCTTTCCAAGAGGAGGCGAATGCAAATATCTGATCTGCCGAGACTCAGTCTCGAACCAGCGTACTTCGAGTCAGCGACCCTTTTTATCTTTTAACTATAAAAACATGTATTTACAATATGATACAGTAGGTTTTTACATTATTAATATTATTCTATAAGGTTACATATTTTATACATATGTTTTATAATTAGTTTCTATGAGCAGCCTCCTGCCTAGTTCATTAAGGCTTATACTGCTTTTTTTTGCTTAGGCTTTAGATATTTAAGGGTTTATTTAGAATAATCAGTGTTAAGTGGATTGATTATATAAAGTTGTTGGTTTTTAAGATGTTTTCGATTATTTATTTTACAGAAAAGTTACAAGAACAAAAAAACCTGTTTTCTGTTTTTCTCCTTTTTTTTAATAGTATAAAAATAAAAATGTTTATATTATATTATTAGTCTTTAAATTATACCTATTTTCTTGTATATGTTTGTGTACTTTGGGTTTTTCTCCGTTGTGTCTCTTAGGGCCGGTTGTGGATGTTGCTTGGTAAATGCTTTTACAAGTGACAAAGGGTAAATGCTAAATGGAGGGAATGGGATGGCCAATCAGATGAAAGTGACTGTCATCTGATTGGTCACCCCACCCGGCACAAGGTGAATTTTAAGGTTTTACCCTTTGCCAACGTTTAAAAAGAGTTTACCAACCGACATACAACTGGGCCTTAGTCTTTTGGGTTTATCTCTTGTCAGTACTCAGCGACCCGACACTCTATCCACTGACCCACAATCGCCTCTTTTTTAATATATAAATATGATTTTAATATTGATGCATTTTAATGAAAAACAGAAATAATAGTAGATTTGTATAAGAGATATATATACTGAGAGAAGCTTCTTAGTTTTTTGCTCATGTCAGCTCGTCAGGATAATATCTTGAACATTTTCAAGTCACTCTAATGCAAATTTGAATCTTGAGCTTAAACTTTACTATCCTGGCAAACATTAGCGAACTTTTAGCAGGAAGAAAAATGACCTAGTTTCATACTTTTTAAAACACATTTTACCTTTTTATCATATAAATCTTTCAACTTGCTATATAAACAAAAAGATTCCACGCTTATCAACGTTCCTCATAATCCTATCTCGCTTAGCTTTTCATTCTACAATTTATTCGTTAATCCCTATTGAAAGTTATTCGTATATTTTTGTAATTTTATAATATCAAGAGGTTCAAAATATACGATGATGATGAATAATTTATAATTAATATAAATACTATATCTCATATAAAATATATTGAAACTTAAATATTCATTTAACAAAGTGTTAATGTAATATATTAAAATGGATAAAATGTAGAAAACTTATAATTAATTTTTAAATCTTATTAATAGAATATGTCTGTACATACCAGATGAACATCAAGAAATGAGAAGAAATTACAATAAAGAATTTTTATAGTAAATATCAAAATATAATAGGTAAGTTTTTTTGTTTTTGTTTTTTAATGATATTGATGTGAGAAGGAATACACCAGAAGATGCATCCCTTAAAGGCCTGTATGAGCTTGGCCCTCCATCGTGAAAAGAACAGAGTAGAAGGAAAGAAGCCGGGATCACGAGCCGAATCTCAGAAAGTTAGATACAATCCAATTTACTAAGTTTTTTAAGGGCTTCGAGCAGTGGTAAATTCTCCGCGCGATAAATTAGGTTAAATTTATCTCCCACTTAATTTTTATTACGAGACCCTATACTTACAAAAAAAATGTCTGGGTATAGCCGGGAATCGAACCCGAGACCACCGGGTTGCCAGCCAGACATTCTGACCATTACACCAGGGAGAAGTTTGTACGGACTGGTAAATTAGTATTACAGGATTTGAATGAAGCAGTTCACATTCAAATAAGAGAAATTATATCCTACAAGATGTCATTTATTAGAAAAAGCATTTTTTTCTATCTTTCGGAGGTTTTTTCCTTCCTTCTTCAGGGGTTTGAAAACAATAAATCGAGAGCTTGAGTTGCTTAGCATATAAGAATTTATCTTTTTGATTTTAAGTCGATTCTTCGATGTTTTCAGTCGAGGGGTAAACCGAGATTGGAATTAGGTGTACACCGTCTTTGGAATTATGTGGAATTGTTTTGGAATTCATTAGATAGTGCCCCTTCATCTATTGTCTTCTTCTTGGAAATGAAAGTGGAAGTGGAAGTAGGTGTATACGATATTAGGTCGCAGTTCACCGCTCGATATACCCCTTTTAACCATAGAAAACATATAAACCCCTTTTTGTAAATAAATATACTTTTACATATAAATACGTGTGCGTATTATTTCAAGACCCTTAATGAGCTAATAAGCGAAAACTTTTCCCACAATATTAATATTTCAAGTGATTTGGATAAAGTTTAGCAACGATCCGTTGCAGTTTATTTGTCTAAAAAATGATGTATAATATCGGAATGATAAAAGTAAATAAGATAAATTTGTTTGGAAAGATAAAAACCTCGAGTTTATTTTCAGGGCATTCTTTTATAATACTAATTATTCATTTTAAGGTAGTTGTTTCGCGACAATACTACCAAAAAGTTAATGCTAGAGTATATAGTACAGACAATAAGGATTCATAATTCATAAGCCCAAAACTTTTTGCTCTTATATGTACCACTACTAGCCAATCCGATGCTCGTTTGACAAATCTGGCAACACTGTACGAGCTTGTATATATTTTATCATATAAATTTCAGATAAAAGTACATTATAAAGGGAGATTTATAAAACAAAAAAGCTCTTAATAAGTTGATTAAGCTGTTGCGACAATGGCTGAAGCGAAAAAACGTCAAACAAATACTAAGTTAACACCACTTTTTAAGGTTAAATAAATGCGATGTTGCCAGGTTGTTTTCGTGTAAATTGCCGTTATACATTTTTCATTATTCATTATTGTCTCGAAACTGTGTTGTGTTATGAATTAAAATTTTCTTAAAAATGTAATTCGATTATTGTTTAATAATGTTGGTTTAGTTTTTATAACAATGGTAAGAAGAGTTTCTTAATTATAATTAAATATGTATGTAAACTTTCCGATATCCCGTATAGTGCAATGTATAAGAGTGAAAAACTCTATCTTTGGAATTTAATATCTCTAGAATATATTGTTCATAAATTTCGTTTAGCCACCAATCGATGCAGAAGTATTTAAATAAATAATCTGTCTAAATTTCGAAAAAAATCCTAAAAAACCCATATGGTGAAACAAATACCTAAATGCTGTTTTATTTTTTATCAATAAGGGGCATACGAAATTCATGGAGTATGCAATAAGCACTTTAGGCATTTTTTTAATTTGTAAATAAGTTTCTTAACAGAAAAAAAAAATTATAAGAATTAAGTTTCTCCGAATCCTAGTCGAATTGTTTTCTAGTCAAGTTACAATGACCATAATTTGAATTGAAACAAAAGGGCTCAATGAATGAATGAATTCGAATCTACTTAGAAAGAGAAAGACGGCATTAGTTTGTGAACAGAACTTCTTGCCGCTCGCGCTGCCTCAATTTCGCTCAATTCTTCTGCAAGTTTGCAGATTGTTCCCTCTTGCTTAGAGCTGGAGGCTGTTTTCCACAGTTACTCAGCTTGTTGCTATTAGTTTCCTGCCATTAACTAACGCCCAGACGCGCGAAAATGTCTCAACTGAGCTTGTCAAAAGTATATTAAGTGAACTTGAACCACATTCTATTAAAAGACAAGACCGAGTGGAAGGAAAATATTCATTTCTACTCTCTTGTGGTCTTTCTTACTCATCTATTCAATTTCAAAGCCCACCACATTATATTAGAGTATTTAATTTCAAATACTAAAATAAGTGCTAATTTTTGATATTAAAGAATTGTATTTAATTCATTTTTTAAGAGAAAATTAATGCGGGGGTGTACGGGCGATATACGGCGTATACCCTGTGGTTTGATCTGAGCAAATAGCGTATACGCTATGCTAGGTGTGATATGTAGATTTTATATTTTATTTTAAATTACAGTTGGGGGTCGAGTTAGCCGAGGGGTTAGCCTAGTCGAGATTTGAAAATCTGATCCCTGCATAGAAGTCTTAATTTAATATCAGTATCGTAAATTGGCTGATGGCTAGAAGGGTCGAAAAGCCAAAAAAAATTACAGTTTCATCATTTATAAAATATCTCCTTCCCGGCTTATTCCGTATACCTACTCTCTGATTTTTACGATTCATATAGCGTATACCTTCTGCTAATTTTACGGCTACAACACTATGTGTTTATGGGCATTTTCAGACCAGAAAGATGGCATATTTTATGGCCAACAACGGGGAGTTTATACATAGACCATCCAAACCGCCCATAATATGCCCGGAACATTATTACTTTTACAACAGATTTTATGGCAATTTTCCAGTCGAACAATAGAAAAAAAAAATTTCTGGCCATTTTCTGTTCAATTTTTCTACCAGGGTACCTATATTTTGAAATTATTTATTGATTATTTTATTGTAATGAATAAATTCTAACCAAGGGGTGAACCGCGACCTAAAATCGTGTACACCTACTTCCACTTCCACTTTCATTTCTAAGTAGAAGACAATAGATGACAATAGATTATCTAATGAATTCCAAAGTAATTCCAAATAATTCCAAAAACGGTGTACAACTAATTCCAATCGCGGTTCACTCCTCGACATCGAAGTCCTCATCCGCATACAGAAAGACACTGAGCTACTGTCAAAGCTCAAAGAGAGAAAAATCACATATTTAGGTCATAGAATGCGAGGTAACCGATATGAAATTCTCCGCCTGATTATTGAGGGGAAGATAGAGAGTACAAGATCAGCCCCAGAACTCATGATTGAAGGACCTGCGGAGATGGTTCGGATGCTCATCGGTTGACATCTTTATCTGTAATCTCAAAAAGGATGATTGCCACATGGATCGCTAACCTCCGTAAGGAGAAAGCGTTATAAGAAGAAAGAATAAATAGAGTTGTTTTATCAAAACAATCTCAAAACGACACACATTAATTTTTCTATATAAGATTATACATACAATAGATTAATTAATAATTGTTTAATTCAGACTCCTGAGTAGTATTTCAGACGTTCCTTCATTTCAAATTCAAACTCGCCATTTTGTTTTCTCTGAGTGGCTGCAGATATTTGGTACCCCTCTCTTTATTGTCCCTTATCTAAAATTTCATTTTCGGTGTATATTTGTTTGAACTTGAAAGAATCGAGTAGAAAAAAATAACGATACAAAGAGGCAATAAGACACGGGAAGTGATAAGAACCTTAAATAAAAGGTAGGGCAAATAGAACTATAAAACCTTCCACGTGACCAATCACCGTAGAGAAATGGCTGAAATTACAACAAAACAATAAATATTTATATATTAACTAGCTACGCTTGCTTCGACGGCCCTCTTGCTGGCCAGGGGGCTACGCCCCCTGGACCCCCACCACCTCACACCAACTCCTTCAACCCGGACCCTAACTCGAGGAGATAGAGCACTTTCAAAATTTCAAAAATTTACCCCGAAATGACTATATCTGCTTTTCGGGGACAAATAGAGCAAAATACTCAAATATGTTGTTTTTTTGTATTTCAATGCTTCATCTTTCTACACTAAACCCGAGTGGTGAACCGCGATCTAAAATCCTGTACACCTACTTCCACTTTAATTTCCAAGTAGAAGACAATAGATGACAATAATAGATTATCTAATGAATTCCAAAGTAATTCCAAAGACGGTGTACATCTAATTCCAATCGCGGTTCACCCCTCGACTAAACCCATATTGATATCTTTTCTGGTTTGAGAGATCTTGAAAAACTTTGAAAACAAATTTTAGGGCCTTTTCCCCAATTTAGGGTTCGAATTTCAAAAAATCCCTTCTTAGCCCACCCATAAATCCTTGAAAGAATATTCATTCCAAATTTCATATTTCTAGGTCAAGCGGTTTAGGCTGTGCGTTGAATGAATGAATGAATGAATGAAACATCACCTCTTTTTATAAATATTAAGATTTAATAACTGATGCATACCTCATAAATAAATGCATATTATGTTTCAGAGACAGTTTCTATTATATTCTATTGATTTTCCTTATTTTTTTATTTATACTTCATTCACTAATTAGTTTATTTTGCATGACTTCTAGAATTCTCTTTCTTTTCCTATTACCTGAATCTTATAACCTTGAGTCCTTCAACATCTCCATCTCTTCTTTAGAATATCGATTCATTAAAATAAAAAATAAAATAAATCAAAATCATACTAAGTCGACTAAGGTATCTACTTTATTTATTTATGCATTTCATAGTTTAAAAGAAAATCTAAAAATAAAAATAATTTTAACTTTATATAAAGTAAAGTGAAATGTTTTTGAATATGAAAGAAAAAGCTTGAGATTGAGTTATATAATTAATGTGCTCTTTATAATGGTGATAAATTGGTTAATTTATTAATTAAAGTCGTGACGTAGCTTTTATGTAAAATATTAAATGGAATATTAAGAAAGATTAGGGGCAAGCATCTGGTGAAGGGCGAATCCTATTGGTGAAGAAAAGAATGGAGGCTTTTGTCGGGTAAAAGCCGAGAGAATTAAATTGTAGCCATAAAAAACGTCGCTGCTCTCTTGGGAATAGAAGCGAAAGAGACGACGATTCGAAAAATAGATTCCAATTAAAAATCCCCTTAGATATGTGGCTCACTATTTTAAAAATATTAATTCTTTTATTTGGAAATTTTTTGAATCAAAAAAAATATTGATGACTAGGATTTCGATAAAAATTTTCACATTCATCGTAGAGAGTCCCCATTATATAAAATGGCTAATCATTTTAAAAAATGTTGTTTAGTTTTGATACTTCATGAGAGTTTTTTTATATGTTCATATCTAGAGCGATAGAGCAGTGTTTATCTTTCTTACCACGTACATTTCACCATAACTCCTTAACCCTATGTCGTACACAAATTAATATAATAAGCTTTATTAAAGTACATTAAATTCCTAACAAAAAATCCTATATAGATGAAATTTCTAAAATCAATGTTTTACGAGTTATGCCCATTTAAATAGTTTTCAATATAAGAATTGAAGTCCAAATAATTTTTTGAATCAAAAAATATTGAATTTGGTTGATGACTTGGATTTTGATAAAAGTTTTCTCATTCATAGTGAAGAGTCCCCTTTATATAAAATATTGTAGTTAATAATTTCCAAAAATGTTGTTTAGTTTTACCAGAAAGAAATCATAAATATTAAAATTAAAATCCTTTCTAGCTAATCAAATATTGATCTGAGCTAATTATATATAATGACCATTCTTTTTGGATATTAAATTATCAAAATAATACTTCATGAGAGTTTTTTTTCTAAGTTCGATATCTAGAGCGAGTGTTTATCTTTCTTCCAAGTACATTTCACCATAACTGCCTAACCTTTTGACATACACAAATTAGTATAAGGACCTTTATTAAAATACATTAAATAACTAACAAAAAATCCTATATAGATGAAATCTCTAAAATCAATGGTTTACGAGTTATGCACATTTAAATATTTTTCAATATAAGAATGGAAGCCCAGTGAAATGTCCAAATAATTTTTTGAATCAAAAATATTGAATTTGGTTGATGACTCGGATTTGGATAAAATTTTTCACATTCATAGTGGAGAGTCCCCTTTATGTAAAATAGCTAATAATTTCCAAAAATGTTGTTTAGTTTTACCAGAAAAAAATCGTAAATATTGAATTTAAAATCCTTTCTAGCTATTAAAATATTGATCTGAGCTAATTATATATAATTACAATTCTTTTAGGATATTAAATTATCAAAATAATACTTCAAGAGAGTTTTTTTATAGGTTCGATATCTAGCAAGATAGAGCAGTGTTTATCATTCTAACCACGTACATTTAACCATAACTGCCTAACCCTTTGACGTACACAAATTTGTATAATGACCTTTATTAAAGAACATTAAATTCCAAACAAACAATCTCATATGAATGAAATATATAAAATTAATGGTTTACGATTTATACGTATTTATATATTTTTCAATATAAGAATGGAAGCCCATTGAAATGTCCAAATAATTTTTTGAATCAAAAATATTGAATTGATGACTCGGATCACGATAAAAATTTTCACATTCGCAGTGGAGAGTTCCCTTTATATAAAATAGCTAAACCATTTAAAAAATGTTGTTTAGTTTTACCAGAAAAAATTCCTAAATATTGAAATTAAAATCTAGCTTCTAAAATATTGATCTAAGCTAATTATATATATAATGACCATTCTTTTAGGATATTAAATTATTAAAATAATAGTTCATGAGAGTTTTTTTATAGGCTGTATATCTAGAGCGATAGAACAGTGTTTATCTTTCATACCACGTACATTTAACCTGAGGGGTGATCCGCGATTGGTAGTAGGTGTACACCTCTTTGAAAGTATTTTGAAAGATTTGGAAACATTTGGAAGTACTTGAAATATTTGGAAGTACAAGTGGAAGTAGGTGTACAGCATATTAGGTCGCGGTTCACCCCTCGATTTAACCATAACTGCCTAACCCTTTGACGTACACAAATAGAATAATGACTTTTATTAAGGAATATAGAACTTAAAAAATGAGCAAATCAGATTGGGATAAACATGGAAACTGAATAGCATTTATAATTAGAACACAAGAGAAGTAAGTATTTTGAAAAAATACCATTAAACTAGCTAAATAAAGAAGAATATTTATAGAATGAATTCCTAGAAATGTCTGGTCATTGACCCATATACAAGTACCAAGCGAATAAACGAAAGAGCAAACTACCCGCCCCCACCGTCACGCCGAAAAAAAAACTTTTTTGATAAAAGTGCACAAGTATTAAACAAACATGTACAAGTTTTAGAGAAAACAAGCTTAATAAACGTCAGAGAGGAAATTTAAATCAACTCTCTTCTGATAACTTCTCATGTTTAAAAAAATTAAAAAAAGAATTACTTTTTACCTTCTTTTCCTGTACGGGTTGTTTTTGTCTCGGAGATTGGGTATATTTTTGTTTAGGCTTTTTATCATTTGACTTTGTAATGCATTCTCGGGATTATATATTTCTCTAAAGTCAAATAACACTTGATTTCATTTTCTTTATACATTTAAAAAAATGGAGAAAAAAATTGCAATGCTAATAATATTAATTCAGTGAATAAATATACTTCTTAAATAGAGAGAGGACTTGTATCAGGTTTGAAGACAAATCCAAATCAATCAAAACACATAAACCATTATAACTTTAGGCCTTATTTTAATACCTTTATCACTAAGTACTCTTTAAAAGTCTATAATTTAAGAGAAAAGCTTTGTGGCTCGTTGATTTAAAACTAGGAATTGATTTTTATATATGTTAGGCTTTAGAACAGGGGTGGCCAACCCAAATGATATTGCAGGCCACTTTGGAAATGGATCATAATTATATATCTCCATATTAGATTTAGAACCACTATAGATATTTTTTTGGAGTGAAAAATAGAAAAATAATGAGCTATTATTATTACATTTTTAAGCAGTTTGTAACTGAATTGAAAACTGAAAGAAAAAAGAGTTCAAATTTTTGTTGACAACCTGTTCTAGACCTAGTCCTACCCATTTCTTTTTTTTTTAATGCAAGCGAATGCAAGAAGGGGTGCACCAGTAAAGATGCAGCCCCTATGGATCTCGAAAGACCCTTGCATTACCGAAGAGAAGAGAAAGTTGATTAAGTGAGATGGTGTAGACGTAGGTGTTTATGCACTCGGGTTTTGAAGGTTTGAAGATTATAAATGCTGGGAAAGATGGAGGCTGGGAGAGAGTTCCAGTTCCTTGGAGTCATGGGGATATATTTATTGGCAAATAAAGTGGTCGGCACTTTTCTAATTTGACCGCGAAAGAGTGTTGGGAGTCGGCAAAACGCGTGCTACGTGCAAAGCATGCTTTGGGGGGAATTATTGATTTTATCTCATCAGAGCACCTGCCGTGATAGTATCTATAGAAAAGGGATGAGCTAGCGAGTCGAGGGATTCGGTTAGGGTAGAATCTTCAATTAGCCTGACGGCTCGTTTCTGAATTGCATCCAGGGTAGCAAGAGAATATTTAGAGGCTCCTCTCCATAGATGAGAGCCGTATTCGAGACAGAGCCGGATTTGGGCCTTGTAGATGGTGAGAAGATGTGGGGGCTTGAAAAATCGCTTGGACCTGAATAAGTAGCCAATCTTCCTTGCTGGAGATTTCGCCACAGAGGAGATGTGTTCATTCCAAGACAGGTCAGATGCGACAGTAAAATGAGGGATTATTAGGCTAACGTTACGGCGCAAGGTTTTTAGGTTTTGTTAACGCAAACAGATAATAGTATAATATTAATTTTTCAACCAGCAATTTGGCAACAAAGTTGGGTAAACGGTAAAATTGCTTCCTTTAGGTGGTCCGCTGACCCCCCTGACCCCAAGACTCCGCCGTCCCTGGAGGCTCCGATATACCAGTGGCTAAAGCCTTTGACTTCGGAACGAGTTTACATGGAATCGAATATGGCCTTAGCCGGAACAATTTTATCTTTGTCAAAAAAACAAGGCGCTTCACTAAATGGGTAACCACCCCTATGTCAAAATTTCCACAGGAAATTATAACAGAGATATTATCATGGTAATCGACGACGCTTGGAATCGAGTATGGCGCTTGAAGAAGAATTAAAGAAAATATTTTTTTAAATTAATTGACCTACTCTTTTGACAATTTTATTCTTATATATGGTATATCACTTTCTCCCACTATCCCAGATCTTATATGTTTTTGGGGAAAAAATACATTTTTACACCAAATTCAACTTCTACGACTTTCTTATTTAGAGGTTAATGAAATTGAGACATAAAAACCCTGTAAACATTTTAGGTGGCCAAACCCTTGACTATGCGATTTTTAGGGCCAGTTGTATGTCGGTTGGTAAAGTCTTTGTAAAAGTTGACAAAGGATAAAACCTTAGACTTCACCTTGTGCCCGGCGGAATGGTCAATCACATGAAAGTGCGTGTCATCTGATTGGCCATTCCTCCGAGCATAAGGTGAATTCTAATGTTTTACCCTTTGTCAACTTTTGGAAGTGCGTGTCATCTGATTGGCCAATTCCGCAGGACACAAGGTGAAGTCTAACCCTTTGTCAACTTTTACAAAGATTTTACCAACCGACATACAACTGGCCCTTAGCCTCTCACAAACCAATTTTAAATTATAACAAGAGTAAAAAAAAGGTATGTTTTCATGGATTGCAATTTTATCAAAATCCCACTGTCCTTATTTATTAATAAACTAGTAAATACATTAAAATTACAACATTTCTATTACTTAATCTGTGATCATTTTTAAATAAGATACTGACAGGCAATTGATTTTAAAATTGATTTAATTATTCTCAAGTTTAAGGATTAAAATTAAGATGGATAATTTCTAAGAAGGTAGGCTTATATGTAAAAGTTGAGTGGTGCTTATAGCATATTTTAGCTCCACCAAAAAGCACGTTCAAGTATAGTTCGTATACAGCTTATGAAGTTAATGAAGGCTTTAATAATTCCAATCATAGGGTTGACAAAATGCAAAAGTACAATTGAGATTTTGAATTTTCAATTAAATTGCATTAATTAATATATGGCTAATTTCAACATGTATTAAAAACTCAGAAAAGCGTTTGAAAATGAAATATCACCATTTAAACTGTTGTAAATTTAATGAATTGATAAAAATCTTTAGATCGTTGATTATTTTATTACAATGGTATATAATCGATGCGTTATCTTTTGTCTGTTTTGGATGGGGATAATGATTAGCCAAATATAGGTACTAGGCCCCCTGTTCAATGAAACACAAACTACTTGCTATGTACACCCCGATTCGGGTTTAATAGTTTTCCGCCTGTAGGCAAACATTGCAAACCGCCCCTTTATTCCCGCCCACCACTCCATTCAAACTGCTTTCTACAAAGCTACACATTACTAGTTAACCACGTTCCGATTAAAGGGTGGAATAATAATTCTTTTTTGTCAGAGATTATTTATATTGTCATCATAAATTATAATACTGATAAAATATTGTTTCTTTTAATTATAATCAATAAATCAAAACAGGAAGATTATAAATCTAATTTAAAAGTTTAAATTATCGTTGATGGCGGGCTTAAAATTTATTAAAGAAATCACGAAAGTGTTTTATACTAGAAGTGATGACATGTACCACATGTAAGAAGGATTGCATGATTGAACCCGAGTGCCAAAAATGCAATCCGAGCTGATGGTTTGCCCAACGACTCATTTTCCGAAAGGGTGAATACAACCCATTCTGACAAATAAAAAGTCAACTAAGGGCCAGTTGTATGTCGGTTAGTAAAGTCTTTGTAAACGTTGGCAAAGGGTAAAACCTTAGAATTCACCTGTGCCCGTCGAGATACCCAACCAGATGAAAGTGGGTGTCATCTGATTGGCCATCCGGCCTGGCACAAGGTGAATTCTAAGGTTTTACTCCTTTGTCAACTTTTACAATGACTTTACCAACCGACATGCAGTCGGCCTTAGTTGACAAAGGGTAAACTTTAGAATCCACCTTGTGCCCGGCGGGAATGCCAATCAGATCAAAGTGCGTGTCATCTGATTGGCCATCCGGCCGGGCACAAGGTGAATTCTAAGGTTTTACCCTTTGTCAACGTTTACAAAGATTTTTAGATCTTAGGGTGAGTTGTATGTCGGTTGGTAAGCTATTTTTAAACGTTGACAATGGATAAAACCTTAAAATTCACCTTGTGCCCGGTGGAATGGCTAATCAGATGACAGTGCCCGTCATCTGATTGGTCAGGCACAAGGTGAATTTTAAGGTTTTACCCTTTGTTAACGTTTAAAAAGAGTTTACCAACCGACACACAACTGGCCCTATGTGTGAGTTGAACTAGCATAATTAGGGCCAGTTGTATGTCGGTTGGTAAAGTCTTTGTAAAAGTTGATAAAGGGTAAAACCTTAGAATTTTCCTTGACCCCGGCCGGATGGCCAATCAGATGACACGCACTTCATCTGATTGGCCATCCCGCCGGGTACAAGGTGAAGTTTAAGGTTTTACCCTTTGTCAACTTTTACAACCGACTTACAACTGGCCCTTAGAGATGATGTACGTAATATATATTTTGCTAGCTCAATTCAATACCCGGTCCAGAGGCCAGCAGCAAATTATTAATTTTTCAACATATTAAGGAGGTCCTTTCGCCGCCAATGTTAAATAAAAAATATTAGATTACAACTATAACTTAATTTTTTATAATACCACAATAGTTTAAGTCTTTATCTATGCTTTGGTGAAGTTTCAATCACACATTAGCCAACAAATGTTTGAAAATAAAACTTTTTAAAATGTAAACATTTTCTTAGAGTCTTATGGAAAATTAAGATCTTGACACTTTCTATTGAATTATACTACTATTAGTTCATTATATAAAGTTAAAAATAAAACTAAAAATTAACTTTTGGAAACATGCAGGTTTCTTTTTTTGCAAAAAAATATATCATTGACGGAGGAATTTATTGAGAAATTTAATTTAAAAAATCACATAAATGTTATGTTTGGATGTAAACATAAACAACGCATTCCCAAATCATACAAGAGATATTATCAGCTGATTTGAATAAATCAAACTAACTTTTGTATTTAATTATTTTTTATAATTGTTTCTATTTCAAACGTTTCCGAAATTTTCCATAGTATGGGATTATTAATTTTGGTTTTGATTCTGGCTCGGACATTCGGGAATAAATCAGATTCAGAGTTGAAAGCCCTCGAAGCTATAGTCTCGTTATAAATAAATAAAATTTAAACTTCCAGCAGAAGACACACTCTTTTATTGTCTGCTTCAATATACATTATGTATATTGACACCCATTCACATAATACTACCTACATTGCTAATACTAGTATAATAATAATTATCCAATTGGGTAGTTAACCAATAATTCCAAGACAACTTCTCCAAAAAACACTTTATTTTAGTCCTGAAAACCTTTTAATTTTTAATTAAGTGTGGCTATGATCCAGCACCATTTCGCGATTAGCCAGCATGACGCCTTTATACCAAACACTGATATGGATCACCAAATGGATTTGTAATCTGAGATGTTATATATTCAATTCTCTTTAATATGTTAATTATTCTTTAATATATTAATTAGAAAATTATTTAAATTCATTATTTCAACACAGAAATATATAAATTCGGATATTATTTTCACTTAATATCTGACAAAAATCATCTGCATTCGATTCGCGACTGAATCAAATATCGGAAACTTATGATCAAGGTATTTTGAATTTACTGACTCGGTTTGTTCAAAAAATTGAATTTTTAAATTAGCCCGTCCTTATACTGAGAATGGTTCACATTTTTCCTTGTTTGTGAATACACAATTGCACCAAGTAACAAAGACAAACTTATGATTTATTGCATGTATAGGGGAGAATAAATGAGCCTTATTTAAAAAGCTTGCACCAGATTAACGCTCAGAGAGTTTAGAAAAAGAAATCTCCTAAATGACCCAGTTTCAGCATTTTAATTTTAGTTTGATATCTAATGATTTCAAGATCAACTCAAGATTTATTTTCCCTGCGAAAGTTTCAAGTGATCTTCAAAAGATGGCACTTAATTTGGTCTTTCAAACTTTATTTCTTTAATAATATAGAAAACTTTATTTCTGGGAGAATTTTTTAATTGATGCTGACAAACAAAGTTTTAAAAATCAAATTTCAAATTATTTACGCAAAGTTAAAAAAAAAATGGAAATTGTTGAGAAAATAAAATTCCAACAAAAACACATGTGTAAAAAAAGGCCAAGTTCGATTAATAAAAACTGTTGCCATTTATGATCCAATTAAGAATTGAAAACATAGTGATTTATAATAAATAATATTATTGGAGAAAGTAAATGAAAGTGCTAATTACCTGTAGAACGAGACCGAATTGTGACCCATGCACTCTCACTCACTTAACGGTAACGACTGAGGCCAAGCGAGGCTCGGCCGCTTATCATTTTCCGCGAAATATTTTTCACTTGGCTTACTAAATTTATTTAATATTATCACCAGTAATTAGAAAAAAGACACCCGTTCGTTCTTCCATCTTAGGATAGAAAATATAGAAAAACTTTAGAGGACGATGACCTCTTTAAGGAGAAAATTTAAGACAAAACAAATTTTATATCTTATTATTCACAAAAGTACCTATATTTATTTTATTTTATTTATTTATTTATTTTTTGAGAGGGTGCGCCAATTTTTGATTTTAAGGTAGTTGTTTCGCGGCAAAAAGTTAATGCTAGAGTATATACTAGTAGAACAGACAATAAGGATTCATAATTCATAAGCCCAAAACTTTCAAAACTTTTTGCTGTTTATGTACCACTACTAGCCAATCCCGTGCTCGTTTGACAAATCTGCCAACACTGTCCGAGCTTGTATATATTTTATCATAGAAATGTCAGATAAAGTACATTATAAAGGAAGATTTATAAAACAAAAAGTTCCTAATAACCGATTGAAAGCTGTTGTGACAATGGCTAAAGCGAAAAAACGTCAAAAAAAGTACCAAAGTTAACCCACTTTTTAGGTTAAATAAATAGTTGTTTTCAGCTTGTTTTTAGTGTAAATTTTTAATTATACATTTTTCATTATTTATTCATTATTATCTCAAAAACTGTGTTGTTACAACAATGAATTAAAATTTTCTTAAAAATGTATTCAGTTATTGTTTAACGTTGGTTTAGTTTTTTATAACAATGGTAAGAAGACTTTCTTAATTATAATTAAATATATATGGAAACTTTTCGATATCCCGTATGTATAAAGAGTATGAAAAACTCTATCTTTGGAATTTAATATCTTCGGAACTATATTGTTCATCAATTTCGTTTTGCCACTAATCAATGCAAAAGTATTTAAATAATAATCCTATCTAAATTTCAAAAAAATCCTAAGAAAAACCATTTGGTGAAACAACTAATTAAGTAATATTTGTAAGTGGACTACTAGTCCGTAAAATTATCTAAATAAATAAATAAATATTAAGCAACCCCCGATAAGCTCTCCGATTCGGACCTCAACTTGTAAAGTAGCTTTGTAATCCAAAAAAACAACACTTGTTTAAAAAAATGCCAAGTTTGATTAATAAAAATAGTTTACCAAAAAAAGTAGTGAGATCTAAATATGCTGCCAAGTTCAACATCATCAATTTATTAAATAAGTCAAAAATATAGTAACTTCAATTAAAACGCATGTTTTTCATTTTACATCTCCATCTATATTTATTGATTTCACATTTTTAATTGAAATTATTTTGTATATTAAAATATTATGCGCCAGGCAGTAGGGGTTCCCCAAGATTTGGTTAAACATTTCTAGAGTTCCCGAAATAAAAAAGGTCTTTAAAGGGTATATCCGGTGCTTTTCTAACAAAAATACAGGGTCATAGCATTTTTACAATTTCCCTTCGAGCATTCCATGAGTTGCGGCTGAACCGCTCGGTTTGGGAAGGCTGTAAAATTCCATGTGCAGTGAGCTTAAGCACTCTGTGCTCTGTGTGTCAACTATTTCAGAATAAACATGTTGCTGACTTGGGTGATTCTTTGGAAACAGTGATTTGGACATATCAAGACCATTTTGGAAGATGAAGGTAAAGCCTTTGGAAAATATAGCCTTAAATTAATCATATTTAAAATTTGATTAATTAATTTTATGTTTTTATAATATATTTATCATGTAGGTATTTATATTTGATTATTGGTATATACTGTGTACTTGAAAAGTAAAGAAAAAACACAAAAAAAAAACAGAGGACATCCTCATTGATTTCTCTTTAAGAAGAGATAGTCTTTGTAAAAGCAAAGAAAGTTCTCCTCTGCTTGATGCAAAATAATACACATTTATATCAAAAATATATACAGATATATATGTGTGTATGTTTATTTTTATCAAGCAGAGGACAACCTCTTTTGTTTCTCTTTAAGAATCAATAACTCTGCTACTCTCGGCAAAATAAAAACTTTTCAACTATCTAATTGCAAAGTTTTTATTTTGCTAGATGTTGCAGACTTGTTGATTCAAAAACAAACAACGAGGTTGTCCTCTGCTTGATGCAAATGAACATACATACTTATATACATATGTATAATTTCGATATACCTATATATGTGTGTATTTTTATTTGCATCAATCAGAGGACAACCTATTTGTTTCTCTTTATGAATTAGATAGTCTTTGATTTATTTCCCATAAATCATATAAGAGAACTAGAATTTTTTTAAGTTTCTTTGGGCCTCTTTCTATTCTTCTGAAAGCAAGTACGATATAAGTAAATTTGAATTTATAATTTTATTAAGAATCTTTCCTGTATTAAACTTAGGTTGGATGCAAAATATTTTAAACAATAATAGGCATATATGGACTTTAATAGATCTTATAATGATGACGTTTCGGTCTCAATTTCTGAGCCCATCTTCAAGTGATAAATGTAGCTAGTCACTCCAGTCATAGATCTGTTAAATATCTATTCATAATAATAATGGCCAGTGCCGTAACTAATAGGTGCACCCGTACATAGTCCAATGTATAGAGACTGGATAAGCCTCCAGTCTAAAAAAAACGGAAAGTAAAAATGGTAAAAAATCAAATGAAATACCAGTATAGTAAATGCTATAATAATAAAATTTAGTTGATAAAAAAAAACGAATTATGATATTTGTTTAATTAATATTTATTTAAAATAAGCTGACGTGTTCTGATGTGGCCATCCACTTGACTTTACCATACTACCTTGCCCCTCGCTTATATTTAATATTTAATAAAATTATTTATAATCATGTAGGGGAGGGGGGTTAGTTTTTCCATTTTTACTCTTGGGGGCCCACTGATTATGTATACAAAATTTGGTTTAGTTAGGTACAAGAGCCTAGATTTTAATTTTTTGACCCTACATCCCCCCCTCCCCATTTCGGGCGGTTAGTTTTTTGCATTTATAGACTTCTGGTGGGGTCCCACTGATTATGTTACAAAATTTGATTGAGTTTGCTCAAATGACCTAGATTTTTAATTTTTTAACCCCCCTCCACCCCCTTAATTTTGGGTCGATATCCACCAAAATCTAATCAGCTCTTAATCTTAATGCACCAAAACTACCTATAAAATTTGGTTGCGATATTCATACTAGTTTTTGAGCTAGCTCGTCAACAAAAATTTGGTAACGCACAGACTAACAGACAACCTGACAACCAAACAGACTAACAGACATTTTGACAAAATAATTATTATCGCAAAAAATATAATTTTTTCGATATTCACTTATTAGGGCTTTAATCAAAATAGTTTCAGCTGTTTTTGAGATATTTCGAAAAAAAGAATGAAAAAAACCCACTTTTTTCATGCACGATTAAATACCCTGTATGGTAAAGTAAAAATAAGGAGGGCTCGAATTTAACCCCTAGCAGAAGGGACCTTCATAGGCTAGTTACGAAAATGATATATATTTGTCGAGTTGTAACCAATTTGTTGTACTATGGTCAGGGGGGCAGCTGGCCTCTTCCCGGGACGCAAGAGAATCTATCGTAAATTAGTCTAAAGCATGGATTTGGTCATTCACAGAAACTCTCGTCAACACGTTTGATGAAGATAATCGAAAACTTATTTTTGTGTAATAAATAAATTTTTAATACGACTAGGGGCCACCCTTTATCTAAAACCGCTTTTATTTTTGTAAAATAATATTTACTTTTCTCAGAAAATTTTTTTAAATTTTGAAATTTTTTTTCCTCCTTTCTACTTAAATATTCAGACTCTTAATTATAGATAATCAACTTTTCTTTTAGTAAATTAAAATATCAAAACGTTTCTTCGTATAGTTTTTTTATTAAGTATGTAGAATATCTAAGGCAATAAGCTGTATTTATTTAAAATTTCACCATTAATGCCTAACCCAAAGTACACAAATTTATATAATGACATTTATTAAAGAAGATTTAATTTTCAACAGAAAAGTATATATGAGTGAAATGTTTAAAATCAATAGTTTACGTGTTAAAAAATATTCCAATATTGTGGAATGAATCAAATAACAAATGTCTCTCTGATGAGGTGAGACATCGTCGAGAATTATAAATGAGAAAGAAATCGATCTTATTTTATCGATTTAATCTATCCTCAAGTTCATATTAACTTTTTAATATGGGAAAATACCATTTTGATTAAATTTTTTGTAGTTTAAAAGAAATTGTATTAAAAGATTCAATTTCTTCTCTCCGGGAGCGAATCAACTAGAAATAACAAAAGGTTTTATTTTTTCTCATTAGATATTTATTCAAATCTATTGAAATTTAATATCTGTTTGTTATTTTTATTTATCTTTTATATCAATTAATTATTATTAGGAAATTTGCATTTTAAAGGTGTAGTTTATTTGAAGTCCAATTTGAAAAACGCTAATAACTCCGTTGGAAGTTTAAAAAAAATATAAAATTAATGGATATTATAAAACAATTAATTATTAATAATTTAATTCAATTTTGAACGAAATCGATTCAGTACTTTTTGAGAAAATGGTCAAAAACACCGAAATCATCTCTATGAAAGCCCGTTTTGAAAACATTTTAAAATTCATATCCATGTCATAAGTCAATGTTTCGTTTCATATGACTTTTTAAACTTTTTTCAAAGACATCTCGTGGTTTCAAAAAACATCTTTTTTTAACGGTTCAGATGGTTTTTGACCATTTTCTCAAAAAGTACTCAATCGATTTGGTTCAAAATTGAATTAAATTATTAATAATTAATTGTTTTATAATATTTATTGATTTTATATTTTTAAAAAAATTTCAACGGAGTTATTAGCGTTTTTTTAAATTGGACTTCAAATAAACTACCCTTTAAAATAAAAATTTCCTAATAATAATTATTTGATATAAAAAATAAACAAAAATAACAGCCGAGATATGAAATTTCAATAGATTTGAATAAATATCTAATGAGAATAAAAATAAAACTTTTCGCCATTTCTAGATGATTCGCTCCTCGGAGAAAAAAAAATTGAATCTTATCATACAATTTCTTTTAAGCTACAACATTCTTAATCAAAATGCTATTTTCTTATATAATAGACATACTGTGAACCTTCAGTTAGATGGAATCGATAAAATAAGATTGTTTTCTTTCTTATTTATAATTCTTTCCTTCTGTTTTATCAAGAGCTGGGTCGCAAGTCACCCGGCATCAGCGAGTCATTTGTTACGCTTTTCTAGCCTTTTATCATCTTAAATACTAATCAATCAATTTCGTTCAAAATTGAATTAAATAATTAAAAAAGTTAAAATTTAATTATCCTAGCCTATTTTAGAAACTGCACTGCGCTGAAACCTTTGTATGTTTTTTTTGTCAGTCTATTTTTGATTCTCATTTAAATAGAGAAATTTTTGTATAATAAATCCGAAAAATTTGGGAAGCGTTGCGGGGTCGTGAAGTATTGTAAATAGTTCCACCTATAGCCCCCGAAAGCGGGTTTCCAAGTGTACCTGTGGGTCCCGGGCCCGGGAAAGATAAATGGGTAGGGTGCCCAACTTTTTCCACTTCATAAAAAAAGACATACTTATTCCATAATAAAGAGCCAGGTTTAGATTTTGGGCTCCGGGCCCGAAATTTGGCCATCCCAGCAAGATTCCTGCCGAAGGCGGGCTTCGCAGCTGGTATATATTTATAATTAATTTGTTTGTATAATAAACTAAGAGAGATAAATAACCAACTAGTTTAGTAGATCATTGTAAAAGGGGATTGGGGCCGGGGATCCCCCTCGCTCCTTGAAAACTCGTTCGTTCCCTAAATCCTATCACTCCCCCACTGACAAGCCATTCTACTCTGCGATTGGATCAGGATTACGCGTCCTTTGAACTAAACGATATTAATTATACAACAATAGGAGAGGGTGATCCCAGGGATTTTACAATTCTAAATCCCGGTTATTCCACGTCCGTTTTTTTTATTTTTTTAATTGTCTATTTAAACAAAGAAACAAACAATATATTTGTGTATGTTTCTTAACAAGTGAAATAAAATCGCTTGGTCCTTTATTGTTCATCATTTGACATATCGTATCAATCAGCCTATTGGCGAAAATCAAGATTGGGATGACGTCTATTGAAAATGTATATAATTAATAATTCAATGCAAATTCACCCTCTATCTATTGACTTTCATATGGGTACTTCGCTAACGGTGATTAACAAACATTTCTTTATGGGGAAACACTTTGTTGTCAACTGAGAACAACAATGTTTCTCACGCGCCCCCAAGCGGTTGCTGATCTTCGCCAAAACTATAACAAGAGCTCGGATTGAATATATTATATACTAAAATTTCGAAAAATGTTCAATAATATATTCTTGTACACCTTGAACATATATGTATTGGTTACAATTTCAATAAGTCAAAATTAAATATAACACCCTCGTTTTAAAATGTTTTTATTTCTAATGCGGAAAACTGATTAGATTTTGGACTCAATAGCTAAAGAACTTTCGGTTAACATAATATTATGTAGAAATCAAAAGGAAAATAAACAAGAATAAAACCAAGGTCTTAGTTTCTACAAAAAAAGAACAAACGAGACAGGAATGCATCAAAATTAATCAAGAAAACCTAGAAGGAGTTAAGGAATTCCGCTATCTAGGAAGTAAAATAACATGGGATGGGAGGAGCGAAAACGAAATTAAATCAAGAATTGCCCAAGCAAAAATGTGGTTTAATTCAAAACAAAAACTACTATGCTCCTCCTCAATCAGCTTAGAAAACAGGAAGATGCTATTGAAGACTATGTCTGGTGCATAGACATGTACGGTTGTGAAACCTGGACAATTAGAGAAGCGGAGAGAAAGAGATTAGAGGCCTTTCGAAATGTGGTCCTTCAGAAGAATGATGAATATCAAATGGATGGATAAAATTACAAATGAAGAAGTTCTTGGAAGAATCGGAGAAAGAAGAACCTTGTGGAAGAGTCTGAAGAAGAGAAGAGGTCAGATGATGGGGCACACACTGAGACATGGGGGACTGCTTAGGGATATCTTGGAGGGGAGGTGGGAAAGAAAAGGGGAAGGCCCAGATTAGAATATTTCAACCAAATAATTGGGGATATGGGATGCGAGACATTTAGAGAGGTCAAACAGCTGGCGTGGGACAGAGTCGAGTGGAGACGGGTGGTTGCATCAAACCAGTCTTAGGACTGTATACTCGATGTTGATGAGATAGCATAATTTTTTAAATTGTGTTTTTGAGATTTTAAGGCGATATCATAATATAGACATAATTAAATAAAAATTTATAATAAAGATTATAATTTGTTACTAGGACGGCTCTGGCCTGAGAGCGTACCGAGTCTTGCCAGAATTCAGAGGAGTGATTGCCCCCTTGCTTCGTTTCCATCCCTTCTTTTGTCACTCTCTCGAATTATCTCTTGTAATACAATGCCCTTTCAAAACCTATATGTGGTGCTACTTTTCCTTACGCCGTTCTTGTATTCGAACACATGAAAAAAAAAAAAAAAAAAATGGACCGATTGATAGTCCATAATTCTTCTAATTTTAACCCTGATTAACCAAGTCGCATCCACAAAGGGCCAAAAAGTGGGTTTTTTCCTTCTTTTTTTTCGAAATATCTCAAAAACGGCTGAAACTATTTTGATTAAAAAAATTGAGCGAAGTCATGGCATTTTGCTCTACAAAAAAGCTCTAATAAGTGAACATCGAAAAAATTATATTTTTCAAGATAATAATTGTTTTTTCAAAATGTCTGTTAGTCACGTTGTCCGTTAGTCTGTGCGTTACCAAATTTTTGTGGACGAGCTAGCTCAAAAACTAGTTTGAATATCGAAACCAAATTTCACACATAGTTTTGGTCCATTGAGATTAAGACCTGATTAGATTTTGGTGTACATCGACCCAAAATTAAGGGGGGGTGGGGAGGGGGTTAAAAATAAAAAAAATCTAGGCCCTTTGAGCAAACTCAACCAAATTTTGTATACATAATCAGTGCGACCCCAGAAGTATAAAAATTCATAAATTAACCCCCCTCTTTACATGATTATAGATCATTTTAGGGGGCAGGTTGTATGGTAAAGTCAAGTGGATGGCCACATCAGATCACGTCAGCTTATTTTCTTTTCAGTTTTCAATAAAACAAACCAGAGCTACAAACTGCTTAAACATTGGTTAAATTGTACCAATTTGCTTCAAAATTTTCTGGGGGAGCAGACCCCCGTTTTCTGGGGGGTATTCTAATACCACAGACCCCCCCCCCACCCGGTAGACCTACATCACTTTCCAAGTTTTGACCCCCCTGGCCTAACTAAGATCGTTCCGCCGTCCTTGACCTCCAGAAAAGTCAGTGAGACCGGCAAATTCTTCATAAATCGGCAGGCCTCTACAGTTAGACTTAGAAATAATGGGAGAGTAGCCATGGACGAGAGTATTAAGCATTTACGCACTAAGAAGGAAGTTTCAAAACCAATAGATGTCGCTCTGAGTCATTTTTGGTTAGTATTTGAACCAAGTAATTTTTAATCAAACTACTTCGTACCTAATAACCTCTTCTTGTGCATTAAATTAAATCAAATAAGTATTCAAATGATCATAATTACAAAATTGTAATTAAAATTAACAAGTGCAGGTATGTACATAAAATCTTAAAGGAATTACATATTATAATTTGACAAAATTATACTTTTTTGACTACTACCATCAAGGCTAGTAATTTTAAAATTTGTTTTTGTTTTAATGCAATCTAATTGATAAAGAAAATCCATTGAATATAACTTATTCAACTTTATTAGTTTAATTTTTATGTAAATGTATATGTGTTTTCATAATTCTAATTGTAATTTTATTTAACAGGTGTTTTCTACAAATAAAGCGGCTTATTTAAATTTGACACTGCACAAATGGATAAAGATATTATTATCTACAGTTCATTTGATAATTAAATAAAAATCTCTTGTAACAGATTACTTTTTTATTACTTTGGATCTCCATCCCAACTTGAAAACAAGAAGAAATATATAATTAACTCTGATAATAAAAATTGCAGGTAATCATGAAATATTATCTCCCAACAAGGCCGTAGCCAGAAATTTTTTAGGGGGAGGTTAGTTAATTTTCGAACGAAGGGGAGGCTTAGTTGCCCTCCGAGGGGGTTAGGGGAGTATGGACATACTCCTAGGAGTAGGAGACATGACCTCCCTGATGCCAAGTTTTTTTTATCAAAGTATTTTTTATTAAATTGTCATTGAATGTTTATTTATATATATAAAATTTGGTAACGTACTAACAGACATTTTCACAAAATCACTAATATCTCGCAAAATATCATTTTTTCGATGTTCACCTATAAGGGCCTTTTTGTAGATCAAAACGCCATGGTTTCGCTCAATTTTTACTTTACCATACAGGGTATGGTCAAGTATTGTAACCGTGCATGAAAAAAGTGGTTTTTTCCTTCTTTTTTTCGAAATATCTCAATAACGGCTGAAACTATTTTGATTAAAAAAATTGAGCGAAACCATGTCATTTTGCTCCACAAAAAAGCTCTAATAAGTGCACATCGAAAAAATTATATTTTTCGAGATAAAAATTGTTTTGTCAAAATGTCTGTTAGTTAGTCTGTCTGGTTGTCTGTCCATTAGTCTGTGCGTTACCAAATTTTTGTGGACGAGCTAACTCAAAAACTAGTGTGAATATCGAAACCAAATTTCACACTTAATTTTGGTCCATTGAGTTTAAGAGCTGATTAGATTTTGGTGCATATCGACCCAAAATTAAGGGGGCTGGAGGGAGGTCAGAAATTAAAAATCTAGTCCATTTGAGCAAACTCAACCAAATTTTGTATACATATCAGTGGACCCCTAGAAGTCTAAAAATGCAAAAACTAACCTCCCAAAATGAGGAGGGGGTAGGGTCAAAAAATGAAAATGTTGGCCATTTACAAAACTCAACCAAATTTTGTATACATAATCAGTGGGACCCCAGAAGTATAAAAATGCAAAAACTACCCCCACCCCTACATGATTATAAATAATTTTAGGGGCCAGGTTGTATGGTAAAGTCAAGTGGATGGCCACATCAGAACACGTCAGCTTATTTTTTAACAGTTTTCATTTTCTAGTATTGTTCAGAAAGGGCGGCAAATCCTAACTTGCACCAGGGGCGCAAAATGGGTCAGGAATGGCCCTGGCTACTGCAATGTGTCCCAATAACAACGGGAATTTTAAATTACGTACTTTTAAAAAAATAAATGCTTCACATGCCAAATCTATTCACTTCACTTTCTGAAATTTATTAAATTTAAATGTCGAAACACACTTGATTGACTCCTAGCTGTATATATTCAAAACAAATTTCTCTAATAATAAGTATTAACTCCACTAAATAGCAAACATTTTTGGCCATTGAATAATAAATAATTTAATTATGTATATTATTCCATCGCATTCCTCCACTTTGTGTTTTATGGAGTTAGTCGATTCGGCAAGTGAAGCATTCAAATATCAATTATACTGCATCGATATTTTAGGATTGTAGATAGATAACAAATTAATTGCAGTTTTATCCAAATTTAGAACATGTACAACTTTACATACACATTCAAATTATTTTCTTTATAAATTTTTATTGAGTTGATGCATAATTATTATTGCGGATTTTTTTCGCGACTTTTTTTTCTTCAAAAATTTGAGTTTTTATTAATTTTTTTCATAAAAATAATCTTCACTTTTCAGTTAATGAAAATACATATCTAAAATCATTTCCATATAATATTCTAGCACTTCGAGAACAAGTTGGAATGCAGCACAGTCATTTCGCGGTATCAAAGAACTTTTTGTCGAAGGAGCAGTTGAAAAATGGTTCAAGAAGTTAAAATCGGGCGATAAAAACCTTGCAGATGAAGAAGGAAGAGGTCAACCATCAAATTTCGATGACCAGGCACTTTGGCACCCGTGGAAGAGGACGAAAGCTTGACAACCAGAATGTTGGCTGAAGACTTCAATGTGGACCATTCGACCATCGTTCATCGTCTCAAAAAGCTCGGAAAAATATGGAAATTGGCTGGATTGATCCCCCACGAACTCTCTGACAACAACAAAATCGAAAGTGTCTGAATTTTCACTAGAATACTGGACGACAACAGCAATCAGATCCATGGATTGGGTTAACTTGAACTACGAGTATATCTAATGTCACTGAAAACATCTACAGAATTGGAAACCGAAACGCCGTGAATAAAATAGAAAATTTTACATATTTTTTAATTTTCACACATGAGGTTCAACCCAAAGGAATTAACCAGTTTATCAGCCTGACCAAAAAGCTTCAACAAACTGATCATGAATTATGTTTTTTAAAGTAACAAGTAGATATAAATATAGGTAGGTAAAACAATTTAAATAGCACTGATTAATTTTTAATTTATGAAGTGGTTAAAATAAGAGACCTCCCGCTTTTATTTCTTTCTTTTTTATTTATGAACTCCCGCTAACGTTTCGGCTATTGGTTGTAGCCATCTTCAGAGCTAAACAATGACAAACAATGTTAACAATATTAAATCGGCCTTGTCCGACCGAGTACATCAATCAATTATAATTTTGTTTTTCTACTCACCGGGAATTTGTCAATATTTATATAAAATATACATGAAGAAAGAAATAAAAGCTGCACGTCTCTTATTTTAACCCCTTCATAAATTAATACAACTACATCTATGAAGAATTCCTAAAATGATTAATTTTTGTTTAAAAAAAAATATTATTTTGCCCGCATCACTACGAATCCATAATTAAATTTAAATAACATACTAGTAATGAAGCTGTTGAAGATTTTATTTTTGTGATTAATTTCATTAAAATTTGAATTTTTATTTAAATCACAAATAATTAATTATAATTATTTATTGAACACGAACAAATAATACATTATAACTACGATTTTTCGATCGACTTATTTTACTTAAAATCGGAGTGAGTGCTCATACTTGAAAACGGTCGCAGAAGAAGTGGATCGAAACGTAGTTATATTATATTATTTGTTCGTGTTCAATAAATAATTATAATTAATTATGTGTCATTTAAACAAAAATTCAAATTTTAAATAATATATTGTTTCAAGCTTCTTTTTAAATCAACGATTTGGAGGAATTTTCTTATTAAAAGCCTTAATGAAAGAAGCACATTACCACAATTTTCTTGTCTCCTCCATCAGTCAAATGTACTTACATTCTTTTGATGTAATGACAAAGCTTCATTGAACACTGAAACACTTCAAACACTGAAGAAAAAGGGAAAAACCTCTGAAATATTGCTTTAAAAATAAGGTTGAGAAACTATATTCAAACTCCTCCAAATGGATCTCATACACAAGCGAAAAAGTTCCCGGGTTCGAATCCCGGCTGATTCTTTTGTCTATAATAAAAAAAATATTTTCTTTGTTCTCTAATTTAATTTGATTACATTTAAGGTAGTTGTTTCGCGACAATACTAGCAAAAAGTTAATGCTAGAGTATATAGAAAAGACTATAAGGATTCATAATTCATAAGCCCAAAACTTTTTGCTGTTTCTGTACCATTACTAGCCAATCCCATGCTCGTTTGACAAATCTGACAACACTGTCCGAGCTTGTATATATTTTATCATAGAAATTTCAGATAAAGTACATTATAAAAGGGAGACTTATAAAACAAAAAGCTCTTAATAAGCGATTGAAAGCTGTTGCGACAATGGCTGTAGCGAAAAAACGTCAAAAAAGTACTAAAATTATCCACTTTTTAGGTTAAATATATACGTGGTTGCCAGCTTGTTTTTAGTGTAAATTTTTCATTATTTATTCATTATTATCTCAGAAACTGTGTTGTAACTATAAATTAAAATTTTCTTAAAAAATCTATTAGAAATTGTTTAATGTTAGTTTAGTTTTTTATAACAATGGTAAGAACAGTTTCTTAATTATAATTAAATATGTATGTAAACTTTCCGATATCCCGTATGTATAAGAGTCTGAAAAACTCTATCTTTGGAATTTAATATCTCCGGAACTATATTGTTCATAAATTTCGTTTTGCGACCAATCGATGCACGCATATTTAAATAATAATCTATCTAAATTTCAAAAAAATCATACGAAAACCCATATGGTGAAACAACTACCTTAATGCTTTTTATTTTGGAATTACAGATTGATTATCTTGGCCTCCTACTCCATCAAATTCTATGTATATTTACCAACCCGTAATAACACAAAATACTTTACTGTATAGAACAGTGTATTTATTTAAAAATTTGATAAAAACTTTTGCAATCGATCCCCCACCGGCTTCGGCATGTTGAAAACAACTTGTAGCGCCATTAATTCTTAGACTGATAATTTATTACTGCCATCCTGATTCCAGGCGTTTTCCTTTAATTCTACTGGAATTCATTGGGGAGACTTAAAGATAATACTGGGAGTTGCAACTTTCTATCTCTAGAAGAAACAACAATGGCTAAACCCAGGGATCGAAACATGTTTTTAGCATGGAGAGGAATTTTTTTAATCATAAATATGCAAGAAAATGCACCACCTTATTATAACTCAGGAATGAATCCTACATCTTACAAGGAAGAGGAGAATATTCAAATTAATTTATATAATGTAGATGGCTGGTATTTAATAAATTCTTCAGACTTGTGGAGGTAAATGAAGCCAGTGAGAATCAGTTATCAACTTCTCAATGTGAAAATAAATTGAAATAAAAATGCTATTTATTTTGTATTCTATTTAAGGAGGTTCTTTCGCGACAATCCATACAAAAAGTTTTAGCCTCGTAACCACTCTAAAATATGAACGGAACTAAAATTTTAGGTTATGTTTTTTAACGTGACTGTACCACTCACACTAAGAAATCTCTATATGGATACACACATACTAGCCAAATCGTTTCCAAGCCATTGTGCTTATATCCCCTCCACTAAAAATAATCGCCCAAATATGTTTTTTTTTGTTTTTTATCAAAACTACGTTGTAAATAATTTCAATTTTTTTTTTTAAGTTACTCCGAATATATTATTCTAACAATTATTAGTTTTTCATTAAGATGGTGAAAGTCCTTCAATGAAAAAAAATAAAATAATGATCATATCCCCACCCTTTCGCTATCCACCCTATGTAAAAATGTCATTTTTAATTGCAATTATTTCATGTTTGGTGTGGTAAATCGTCTTCAAATTTTAACAGTATGTGTATTTTGTATTATGCTTTTAATGACTTATATTCCAAGTTTCAAAAACTTCTTGAATTTTTGCATTTGTGAAAGAACTACCTTAACAAGAGCATTTTTATTTCAATTTATTGAATAAAATTATTTTGTTTTCACATTGAGAAGTTGACTGATTCTCACGGGCTTCATTTTCCTCATCAACTATGAATTCAAGTTAATGTTTTTAATATGAGGGCTAAATATTGTAGGGAAATATTAGTGAAAATCAGCAGCTAGAAACTCTTTTTAACGAAGATCAAAAATATTTGTCTTCATAAGAATATTTGTTATTTTTTTAATTCCCGTTAAAGTGCGCCTCTATCGATTGTCATTAGATGTTAGGGGGTCATTTTACATTGAATTATTAATTCTATTTATCTTGAAAATATCGTATTTTAAACAATAACGCTAAAAATGATGTGTTCTTCCTTAGACTTCATTATTGGCCACTTTCTAATTAAGCTGCCAATGCCTTATAATGTTAACGAGTATAGTCGTTGCTTTTCTACATAAGATAGAAGCTAACAAACCAGAAGCCCTTTAGATCGCCCCAATCAATTCCAATGGCATGCATGCAACATGACTGAGTATGGGAATGCTATAAATATGGTCTGAACAGGGTCACCAGCTTTAGAACCAACCATATTTGCTTAACTTGCAGTCAAAACAGAACTGAAATGAATCATATTAACAAAGTCAATAGTAACACAATAATATTGCCTGAGTTTACTCGATCTATAATTAAGAATTAGAAACCGAAACGTTGTAAATAAAACTAGAAAATTTTAACAGAAATTCCCCCAAAATTAAAAACTTCTCTAATTAATCAATATAACCACTAAAGCTTCAAAAAGCAGGATATTATTATTCCAATGGGCGAGAATTAGTACCCAATCCGCTCCCCTGTAAAATCAGCCAATGTCTTACCCTTAAGGTAGTTGTTTCGCGACAATAGTAGCAAAAAGTTAATGCTAGAGTATATAGAACAGACAATAAGGATTCATAATTCATAAGCCCAAAACTTTTTGCTGTTTATGTACCGATTCTAGCCAATCCCGTGCTCGTTTAACAAATCTGGCACCATTGTAAGAGATTGAATATTTTTATATTAAAATGACATGTAAAATACATTTTAAAGGTCGATTTATTTCTATAAAAATCGTTTTGTTATTTTTTAACAAATGTAATCAACGCCTACATTACACCTTATGAAAATTATAATTTTGAAAAAATCTAGGGCATGCGCGCTCTTAAAATATGTATTGGTTATTGTTTAATGTTGGTTTAGTTTTTTATAAAAATGGTAAGAAGGGTTTCTTAATTATAATTAAATATGTATATAAATTTTCCGATATCCCGTATAGTGCAATGTATGAGTCTGAAAAACTCTATTTTTGAAATTGAATATCTCCGGAACTATATTGTTCATACATTTTGTTTTGTCAACAATCGATGCAGTAGTATTTAAATAATAATCTTTCTAAATTTCAAAAAAATCCTAAGAAACCCCATTTGGTGGAACAAATACTTTAAGGACATATTTCTTTATTGCCATTGAGATCAGAAGTTATACAATATAATTTTCATTCTAGCAATAAAAAAAATCTAACATTTCTAATAATTAATTATGTCTGAATTCAACTAGTGAATGAACTAACTATGAATGATAATGAATTTAAGCAAATTTGTCATTAACTTTCTCTTTATTTCGCTTTTAGACGAGGGTCGTTTTTCCTTTTGCTCTGCTCCTTGGTAAAATGCAAAGCAGATAGCATCTTGGAAACTGCGCCAACCCCGCCCAGGCAACAGAGGCCAGATAATGTCGCTTAACGGGTGATGAATGAATTCTGACTTGGACTTCACCCCATGCTGCTAAGCGACGAAGCCTTTTTCAAGCCTGTCATCCGCCTTTTGCCGCAAATTTAAAATAAAAAAAAAAAGACTGTGGAAAAAAATGAAAAAAATTCCGATTCCGATCAAATTGGAACAAAATAGTAAGAGGAAATGAGTTTTTTCATAAAATAATGAAGCCGTCTTAAAAAGGTATTAAAGTTATTTATTAGAGAATAAATTATTTTTGTATTATTTTCTTCTACCACGTTTGTCCCAAATTATATAGTATACATTTCTATAAAAAGTTATATCTGATTTGGACCACAAGTCTCAAAAACTTAAAAAATAAAATAAAAGAAACACTTTATTTTTCAAACCAAACAATATCAAAGCACACAGCGTGCGCGCAAGGGCGGATCCAGGGGGGGACCCTCCCCCATAGAGGCCCGTGCCTGGCGGAGTGCAACACGTGCGTCGCACGCAGAGGCCAAAAAACGGCGGCCAAATCGACAGGGAATTTATAACAATTTTTATTTTTATTTTAATGAACTTAAATTTGTAAAAAAAATTTGAAATTTTTTTTAAAATTTAAAATAAAGTTCTATGTGTGTGTGTGTGGGGGCGGCGTCCCGACCCCTCGCTTGGACATGGGACCCCAGAATTCTAAAAATGCAAAAAACTAACCGCCCAAAATTGGGGGGGGGGGGGTCAAAAAAATGAAAATCTTGGCCATTTACAAAATCAAATTTTGTATACATAATCAGTGGGACCCCAGAAGTCTAAAAACCGCCCAAACTGGGGTGGGGGGGGGGGGGCGGGTACGGTCAAAAAATGAAAATCTAAGCTCTTGTACCAAACTCAACCAAATTTTGTATATATAATCAGTGAGTCTAAAAATGCAAAAACTACCCCCCCCCTACATGATAATAAATAATTTTATTAAATATAAGTGAGAGGCCAGGTTGTATGGTAAAGTCAAATGGATGGCCACATCAGCTTATTTATTTTAAATATAAGTCAAATGGTTTTAAATTATAATCAACACATACATATATATGTGTAATAAATTTTTTAAAAAATGAATCACACCGTCCAATTTCTAAATTCTTTAAATATTGTGTATGTAATCAAGTAATCATCTATATTCATTACTCACCATCACCTACTAATCCTACCCCTATCCATTTCGAAACAAAAGGATTAATATTGGATCTTCTTGAATCCTCGGAAATAAAAGATGCACTGGCTAACGACCAGCCTATACATAAAAGTCAATGAACTTCCAATTTTCCTTTATTTATCCATATGTCAATAGAGTCTACCCTACTTAACTTCGAATAACAATAGTCTATACCTATTAGGGCCGGTTGTATGTCGCAAAGTAAATGCTTTTTACCACTAACACAGGATAGATGGTAAATGGAGGGACTGGGATGGCCAATCAGATGCCAGGCACTGACAATCTCTCCATTTACCATCTACCCTGTGTTAGTGGTAAAAAGCATTTACTTTGCGACATACAACCGGCCCTAAGAGGGATTAACCTGTAAAATAATTAAAAAAAAAAAATTTTTCCTGTGTTCACTAAACATATATATACTTTAGCATTCAAAAAGTTGAATTAGTTAATTTCTGTACTTTCTGAAGATGAGTTGAGACCCCGAAATATATAATATATTGAAAAAACATACCACGTTTGCAGAGAGCTTAAGATTTAAAATTTAGGGCTTGGGGGAAGAGGGGTCAGCTTCTAGAGGAATGGATTATACCCTAGTTAAAAGAGGAGAGGAAACATGACAGTTTTAAATACATAAATCTAATATATGTATTATATATATACTTATATTATGTAATTTAATATTATATACTTATATATTATATTGTACAATCAATCTAATTCTTTTATAATTATTTTATTTTTTTAGCTCAATTAGGGATTCAACCGTCCTTCTTGGCTACCCCTAGGACTATTAGAGAAGTTTGGATTAAAATTCAGAAACACCACAAGCCTAAAACTCAAGACAATTTGAATAAAAATCAAGAAATTGCACATTCCTGTATTTTTCTGCTTTACTGGTAAATATATCTAAATTAAAATAATATAAGTAATTATTTTAAATAGAGAAGATGGAAGAAATTAATTTGAATTCAATTTTTTGTGTTCTTTTTTTATTTATTAATTGATTAATTGGACTTTTCGGACACGGTGTCCATTCTCAGTACAATATAAATTTTTATAATCTCCTGTTCTGTGCTTAGAGTGGACACTTGAAGGTGTTTGAAACTTCGATTAATCAATTAAAAAGTGTATATATACATAGATACTTAATTAATTTCTTCTATCTGCCCAATTTAAAATATTTAAATATAAAATGTCTATCTTAAGTTTCCTGTATTTGATTCGATCGCGAATCGAATGCAGATGATTTTTGTCAAATATTAAGTGAAAATAATATCCGAATTTATATATTTCTAACTTGAAACATTGAAGTTAATTTTCTCATTAATACCTATATCAAAGAATAATTAACACATTAACGAGAATTGTTTTTGATCGAACTTTTTAAACAAGATATATATCGCTAGACTACTGCTGGTTGAAACTATTGGAGTCTGCTGAGTCTCAAGTCTGGACCAAGAGAGAATGAAAAAGATGTGATCCATTTGGCTATAATCCAGCATCATTTCGCGATTGGCCCGCATGACACTTTTTATATCAAACACTGATATGGATCACCAAATGAATTTGAAATCTGAGATGTTATATATTCAATCTCCCAGTCCAGAGCTCCCAATCTGTTAACACGTGTGTTAGGTGTTTGCCCTAACTAAAGACTCAGCAGACTCCAATAGCTTCAACCAGCAGTAGTCTCGCGATATATATCTTGTTTAAAAAGCGCGATCAAAAACAATTCTCGCCAATGTGCCAATTATTCTTTGATATATTAATGAGAAAATTAACTTCACTAATATGTCTATATAATTCTCTATAAAAATTCAATTAAAAGAAATTGGTAAATACAAAGTTGTATGGAGACTGATAACCAATCGACTTGATTGGGGAATAATAGAATTGAAATAATTATCGGAAAAGAGGTTTTTTGTCTAATTAGATTTTTCCTCTTATTAAAAACAAGGATTAAAGATGAACAAGGACACTCGATGGTGGAGATGTTATCTCCGGAATCGAAGCAAAAAAATACAATGTATACATTAATTAATGTAAAATAATTGGTTTAATAAAATTTATAAAAAAAAACAAAAAAAAACAAAGTTGTATGGAATCAAATCAAGATAGCTAAAAGTGTAAATAATTATAGGTTTCAACATATTAATAAAGAACGAATGGAGGGCGTTTTCCGGTATTTAATATCTGCAAACGACACAGCGCGACAAAATATTAAGATTATTGATCATGCCACTATTTACAATAATTATGAATTTCAATAAATTGAAGGAGACAATAAAAGAGTGTGTCTTCTGATGGAATAATTCCAGCAGAAGACACACTCTTTATTGTCTCCTTCATTATATAAAAATTCTGCTACCCTCGTCACAAAAACTTTCATATTCAATAAAGGTTTAAAAAAATCCACTTGGAGAGTTTTGTATACCTACTTTAATTTAGGAGAAAGGGAGTAATTTTTAGACACGAAGAGAAACAAAGAGGTTGTTCTCTGCTTGATGCAAATAAACATACAAACATATATATCGAAATTATATATCTGTATATATTATATTATTTATTTGTTTGAGACTATAGTTTCGAAGACTTGGTCTTCGTCATCAGTCTTTTTTTATTATAAATATTGTTTTACATGGAGTCAATACCGTATGGATATTGAAAATTTTCGATCTTTACTTAGCTAGGGGCCAGTTAAAATTAAAATCATCTTCCAGTTCACATTCATATTTAAACACATGTATCCCTTTTTTTTGTGGCAAAGAACAGACAGACATTGGAAGGGGGGGTTTCCTCCCCCATTTTCTTTGATCTAAAATTGTTTGTTTTGACAGAAAACATTCTAAGCAAATTGCTATTTGATAACTCAATTGTTCCTTTCAAACAAAGGTCTGAATTTTTATTGAATTATTTCAAAATTTCTCACTATTCAATTGCGCTAATTAATTTTGGGTTTCTTTCTGTTATTTTATTTATTTTCATCAAGTAGAGGACAACCTCTTTGTTTCTCTTTGTGAATCAACAACTCTGCTACTCTCGGCAAAACAAAAACTTTTCAAGTAATTTTTAGCTTAAAAAATATCTTACTATAAACATTTCAATCTTATGAATATAATGAATTAATTTGTATTTGAACACGAATAAATTTAGAATTTATCATAATAATCGACCAAAGTTTAAAAAAAAACCCTTCGAATTCTGACTATTAATGCCAAAACTAAAAGAGAGAATATAATTGATTTAATCATGAAAACGAAAAAAAAATATTATTCCTATGGAAAATAAAGCAATTATAAAAATACATCACGAGAGCTCACAAACATTCGATTTAGGTAAATTAAGTGTTTAACTTCTCGTATTTTGTTAGCATCAAATTTTTATATTCAAACCCAGTGCCGTACAACAAGTGCAACCTCACAGGGCCCAACATGCCACTGAGATAAAATAAGCTGACGTGTTCTGATTTGGCCATCCACTTGATTTTACCATACAACCTGGCCCCTCCTTATATTTAATATTTAATAAAATTATTTATATTCATGTAGGGGGGGGGGGGATTAGTTTTTGTATATTTAGACTCTTGGGGCCCACTAATTATGTATACACAATTTGGTTGAGTTTGGTACAAGAGCCTAGATTTCCATTTTTTGACCATACACTCACCCCCCCCCATTTTAGGCGGTTAGTTTTTGCATTTTTAGACTTCTTGGGTCCCACTGATTATGTATACTAAATTTTGTTGAGTTTAGTAAATGGTCAAGATTTTCATTTTTGACCCCTCCCCCCATTTTGGGCGGTTAGTTTTTGCATCTTTAGACTTCTGGGGGTCCACTGATTTATGTATACAAAATTTGGTTGTGTTTGCTCAAATGGCCTAGATTTTTAATTTTTAACCCCCCCCCCTCCTCACCCCCTTAATTTTGGGTCGATATGCACCAAAATCTAATCAGTTCATAATCTCAATGGACCAAAACTACTTGTGAAATTTGGTTTCGATATTCAAACTAGTTTTTGAGCTAGCTCGTCCACAAAAATTTGATAACGCACAGACTAACGGACAACCAGACAACCGGACTGACGGACAGACTAACAAACATTTTGACAAACCAATTATAATCTCGAAAAATATAATTTTTTCGATGTTCACTTATTGGAGCTTTTTTATATAACGAAATGCCATGGTTTTGCTCAATTTTTTTAATCAAAATAGTTTCAGCCGTTTTTTAGATATTTTGAAAAAAAGATGGAAAAAATAACAGTTTTTTCATGCACGATTACAATACTTGACCATACCCTGTATGGTAAAGTAAAAACACATTGTAAAATTAAATTACTGAATACTGAATACTATTAATATCATTCTAAAATTAAGTTCATACAAAAAACACATTATTGTATTTAAGTAATTTATTAAAAAAAAAAAAAAAAAAAATAGAAGACCAAAATTTAATATTTAGCACATGGCTAGTTAAGGTAGTTGTTTCGCCAAATGGGTTTTCTTAGGATTTTTTAAAATTTAGAGAGATTATTGTTTAAATACTTCTCCATCGATTGGTGGCAAAACGAAATTTATGAACAATATAGATCCGGATTATATTAAATTTCAAAAATAGAGTTTTTTAAACTCTTATACATTGCACTATACGGGATATCGGAAAATTTACATACATATTTAATTATAATTAAGAAATATGAAAGATTTCAATTTGCCGATGGTAATAGATTCAAATTTACTAGAAAATCACAAGATGGTGTCATCTATTAAATTCGATGGAATGGAGTATTTTTAATTATATGTCAGAGGGTTGGTTTTGAATTTTGAATCTCTTCAAAATTCGAAAGACTCAACGACCTTTACTTAAATTATATGGCATGACTATATGTTTAAATTTAGAATCACTATATCGCGAAATTTTACAAATTAAGATAACAATCTTTGAGTAAAATATTTTACGCGTGTTCATATGTCAGAGAGGTTCGCATCCTGCAGGTGAGCCAGGTGGCCCGGATTGCTGTTACTGGCACTCGGGTTCGATTCCCAAGGGGGGTGAAAAACAACCCCTCTGACATATAATTAAAAATATTCCATTCCATCGGATTTAATAGATGACACCCATCTTATAATTTTCTAGTATAAATAATGTTTAATTTGATAAAAAGTTAAGCTATTTATACTGAACAAAATGTCATTTTATTTTTGAAAATTTATTCAAAAATAATGGAGCTATGTCGAAAAATCAATTTTCCATATATAAACTGAATGAATAATATTATAAAATTGATTTCATCCCAATTTTAAAAAATAAGGTGTCATTTGATTTACAATAAAATAATCTATATTTAAGTAAATAATATATTTTTTCATAAAACTAACATTTATAGAAATATAAATGAAAAAATCAGTTGATATATCACGAATTGCGATCTTGTCCATTTTCTCATCTATTATATTTCCGTAATCCTTTATCAAATAATGTTTCATTTAATAAAAAGTTAAGCTAATGATACTGAACAAAATCACACTTAAATTTGAAAATAAATTGA